>OX451735.1:1092703475-1092823810 GCA_948472305.1 Vicia faba
ATTTTGTCATCTACATCTTTTTTTCATGTCCTGCATCAAGATTTCACACTGATTATTATGAGCTTGTGGTTCGATCTCGCGTTGTGCATGAAATAAGTTGAAAATTCATGTTTGGAGCCAATATTATATATTTTGAAATTTAAATTTCAAACACAAGGACTCTCATAATTTCATATCTCAAGAATCAAACTCACCTTTTCTCTCATTTTCTCTCAAATTTCTATAAGAATATCAAGAACACTCATCAACAAAACTCAAAAAAACTTTATCCTGTCACTCAATTTCTGCAAGAACCTCTCCTCCTCTAATCTCTACCTTGCACTGTTGTCCCAAACTCCTTCTATCTTCCGCAATCTTCGATGAAGTCCCTCTGTCACCGTGTGTTCATTCATGAAGCAACTACCTTTGTCTTCTCTGTGCAAGCTATGGTGGTCTTCTCTCCCTTTCCGTCACGAATTCTAGACGATTCTCCCTTTCTCCGTGCATTTTCTAGACATCTCCACCTTATTCTTTGTTTCAAACTTCGATTCGGTAATTTTTTACATCAATTCTTGAATCTTGTTTGAATTAATTACTTATTTGCATATTGATATTTGTGAATTATACTGATTTGAGATTAATTAACATAAAAATGCTTTTAATTCTTGAGAGATATCTAATTCTTGAATTTGTGATAATGTTTGAATCATGTGGAATTGGTTGATTGATGAAAATAATTGATGTAGATCTAGAATTTATTCGGTAAAATTTTGATGTTAATTTTTGAATACTGATGTTTGTATTTACATTTCGATTATGGAATTTTGTTGATATTTAATTGTATTTTCATGAGTTAATGCAATTTTCGTGTTGATTTGTTGATATATTCTAATTTTCGACATAAAAACTCAAATCTGGAAATTGCATTAACAATTGAATCATGTTGTTTTTGGCTTGGAATATGCAGATTTATTTGTTTGCAAAGTGCTTTTAGTTTCTAAGCGATAATACTTGAATCGATAAACGATTTTGTATCCGTTTATGAGTTTTTGAACTCATTTTTGTTCAATATTGGTCCAAGTATATGTTTCTTCCCAAAAACTATAAACACCTTGCAAATGGCTTATAAAAAGTTGTTTGATGCTTATTCATGCATAATTGTGCGTTTATGGACTATTATGGTTGATCTTCAGTGTTTCAAATATGATTATCCGAGCAATTCTTTGATATGGCACAATGCTACCCGGTTATGGAAAGTTGAGAATAAGACACTATTTTGTTGATGGTTAACGCTCAAGAAAGCTTGTTTTGGTATTAGGATGGAATTTATGCCAAATTTTGTCGATTTTGGATCGATATTTTGCACGGTTCATGTGTTGATGGTGTTACTGCCTGGGAATGGTAAATAGTGCTTGCACGGTGCTTTAATTCACAGATTTTGCTTATTTGAGCTTGTTGGTATGTTTGGTGGCTACCGATACTGTTTCTGATCGATTTTATTCCAAATTTTCACACAGTTACATATGTAATAAGTTGTTGCCCAAAGTTTACATTTGTGATTCTAATGTGCATTTAAATTTTTTTTCTTCATGATTTAGTTCTAAATTAAATTGTGATGAGAATGCATAACTTCGATTTTGTTTCCTTGTTATTTGATAACTCCTCTTGTAACATTTTGCAAGTTTCGGAAGGTGATTCATCACAAAACATATTTGTTCATATTATTCTTTGCTTGTGTCGCATTATTTTATGCAGGACGATTGGCTTGATGTGACGCACTCATTGCTTGAAATTTATTTTTTCATTATGACATTGGATTTTGATATTGGATATTGTTTCTAATTTTATCTATTTGTTGATGCTAGTTCTCTCGAAGACTGTCGGGTTTCTTAGCTTTTGATTGCTAAATAGCAGACTCTTGTTTGTTTGGTACTTTTTTGTTTCTTATGATGATTTGCATTTGTTTACCTCTTTTTGATGCCATGAGAAGTAGGAATAGATATGGAGGACTAGGATTCTCTACTTTAGGTGGGCAAATCTGTTTAAAGTCCTTTAGAAGGAAATTTTGTTTGTGTTTGCACAAAGTCCTCGAAATGAGGCCATGTTGTTGTTTGCTTATGTGCAAAAGACCTCAAAAAAGGCAAATCCCACTCCCCTCCCCTTTTCCTTTTATTTTGTGCTTTCTATCGAGTCAATAAGTGGAACAGAGGGTCCGCAATCGATCCCACACATTCTAGTATTTGTCGTTCCTAGCTCGTGTTGTACGTTGATGCTCCGAACTGTGTTTACTCTTGTTATCGAGTTGGTCAAGTGGAAAATAGGGGTCTGTAATCAACCCTCCATGCTTTGTCATTCGTTTCTCTGATGTAAGCTTGCGTCACATGATGTTAATGCTCTAAGTCTTTACTCGATGCCAGTGGTCGAGCAAATCAAGTGGAAATAATTCCTTACTCCCACTTTGAGATCCATTGGACTCATTTGTTTGTTTCTAGCTTGCACCAGATGTTTGTTTTGGCTTCGGCTTGTCTTTGTTTGTTTGCACCCCGTGGTTATGCCTTTCTTTAGGTTGTAACCTTTTTATTCTCCCTTAGGATTCACTTGTTTCATTTCTGGTGCAAGTTAGACATTAGGATCATAATCCATGCATGCTAACATAGGTAGAGATTTCCCTTTCAAAACTCAACCTTAGGACCATCATTGTATGATAACATTAGGGATAGAACTAGATAGTATCCCTTAGATGTTTTATTTTCTCTTTTGCATCCTTAATACTAAAAATCGTTTCCTATGCATTTGCCAAGAAAAGAGTTTTAGTCTTAAGGATGCAAAAGAGAAAAGAAAACATTTAAGGGAGACTATGTACCAATTCAAACTTTTTCTTCCTTCGGGCATTTCTGCAAAACTCTCAAATGGATGTGTTAATTCTACTCTATGCAATACGATGCGTAAATCCCAAATGGTCAGGTGGCACCATGTCTACTTGCTAGAGAACGAATGTGGCATTATCCGCCTTTAAGCACTTTTCTTTTGAAAATATCCTTTTAGGTAGAACATATTAATTCATTTATGTGCCAACACGTGAGTCTCCAAAGCTCGAGCTATGACAGAAAGTGAAATTAATATTGTTCATAAAAAACACAAAACAAACTAAAACTATTGAGCATAATTATGGCGCTCTGATTCCTTAAAAGGGATATGTAGGCATTTGGTCATGGGGCCTAGGCGATCGAAACATTGTAAATATTCCTTCTTTTCTCGGTGTTTTCTTTTGCTTGCATTCCCTCTTTACATTATTCCCTTAGCTCATAAGCTTTAGATTATAACACACCCTTTGATTAGAATAACAAGAGTGGATCCCGTGGAGTACCATTGACGTGAGGGATGCTAATACCTTACCCGTGCGTAATAGACTCCCTTACCCGTATCTCTCGTTCTCAAGACTTTGATTTCACGCTTCTCAAGTTTACTCAATGTTTGACTTTCCCTTCCTGTGGGATAAATAACGTTCGATGGAAACTTCATTGATTTTATATCGATGATATTTTCGTCGATTGTTTCACTTCCAAGTGAGACACCCTCAGTCTCTCCATGTATCTACTAACAATAATGACACTAAACTCCAAGTCTGGTCGCGTATTGCACAAGTAACGCAAGGATATAATCAGCCTCATATACTAAGTTGGATTTACCTCCTGCTCATCCTCATTCTTAAACAATTGTAACCTTGGTTCAACTGGAGTAATGGAAGTTGTTAGTTCCATGGTTCTATGGTTGGCGAAATTTTAGATAAACATGGTTCTAAGCATGGTTCTATGCTAGTGCTGAGTAAGATGGTGCAACATCTTTATCAATTGTCATAACATGTTTTGTTGTTAAGAGTTTTTCTGCCATATGTCACAGAAGATGTTGTGACATCCTGAGGCTAATGCAGCAGGCACTGCTTTTGAATAACCTTCAAGATTTTATTTGAAGATATGAGTATCTGAAATATTTTATACTCATTATAGGCGCAGGAAAATCAAGGATTTTGTTAGAAACAGGTGCATATTTGATTGGTTACTAAAAGTGATTGATTGAGACTTTTTAGGAAACTATTTATGAAGATTGTTTCTATTTATGTGGAGAATATTCTGCATAAATTTTTCAGCTGAATATTAGAGTTGATTGAAGAATCCAAGACAGTCCAAGCTCAACTGAAGAAGTTTATATAAGGAGTCATCCTAGACCTAGTTTTTTAAGCCTAGTTTTTATTGTAAAACCTTGAGAAAAATAAGGGTTTAGGGTTTGATAGTGTCATACCCCAAATTTTCCCTATTGATTTCTAACTCAATTATTCTTTATTGTTATCTAATGTTATCATTTTATTCATAAAGTTTAGATTATTATTGATAAAAATGACTATGGAGTTTTAGTTGATAAATGGGGGTGGATTATTTTAAAATGGACCATCAAAGTCTGATGTCCCATTAAGTTTGTTCTTACAATTGGAAAAGGGGGTTGCATTGGATGTTTACATCTCAGCCTATTAAGGTTTGTTTAAATAATAGAGGAGGAGTGTGAATAATAAAATCGGACCAGTCCAGTAAGCTATTTTGAGGCCCATCTTTATATGGAAGAGAGTACATTTTTTGTTAAGGCTAAAGAGACTGGACCACAGGCCCACATCGAATCATATTGGGAAATCCTGTTAGTTTCATTTAGGTCTCTTCATCTGGATATTTGTAGTATTCTTATTTTTATTATTAATTTAAGCAATTATTTTATACTAATTATGATAATTATGTTTAGCTGACCTATATCATTATTATTATTATTAACATAAAAATTATTATTAGCAAATTATTTATAAAAAATCATCAGATATTATATTTTTCTTATTTTTGTACACGTTGACTGAGGTCAACTAAATCCAATTAGGGATTTTTGAAACCCTAATCCTAGAAACTACACAGGCCCAATGAACATACATTGTGCAGACCAAGCAAAGGAGAAACACATACTTGTAGAATTGAAACAAATCTAATCGTATCATTTTTATTACAATCAATATCAATCCGAATCAAATCTCTACAAATTACAATCAAAGCAAGAAATTGTATCAATTATAGATTCTAATTTGATCACACTTATTTCTAACACAAATCTACCCTAATTAACTAATTTGTAACGAAAATGAGAACAAAACTTCCTATTCAATCTAATTCTTGAACCTATATAAACCCTATGATCTAAGATGTGAACAAAAAGAAAAAATTTCTAGAAGAAGACTCGAAACCGAGGAAAGAAGGAGAAGCGGTTGAAGCCTTGAAAGTTTCTTCTTTCTTGAGATCCAGGGTTTCAATTTCTGAAACCCTAAGATTTGTCCTCCAAACCATCACCTCAACCACATACTTGCAAACAAAAAGGAAGGAGATTAGAAGAGGAGACAAAGGAGAAATTAAAGGAGGAAAATTATACGACCAATTTCACTGCAGGAGAGGTAATCTGAAACACTTAGCTTAGGATTGTTAATTGTTGTCGTGATTGTTAAATGCTTGCATGATTGGTGTTTTATTGTTGCATTTCTGGAAAATTCAGGTTTCTATTGTTAGGGTACTAACCTCGGGTTAGGGTTCTTAGGTTTAGGATTAGGGTTTTTCACGAACCCTTAGGGTTCTTGGGGTTTAGGTCATACATTGTTATGGTTCTTCTTAGGGTTCTAAGTTTTAGGGTTTGTCACAGTGGTCGGGTATTAAGGTTTGAAATTTCTTATTGAATGTCAACTGGAAAAGTGGACAAAGGTGGTGGTTAGTGGTGGCTCAAGGTGGACGGTGCGGCCAAGGAAATTTTCAGTCGCCTGAGTTCTAGAGAGAGGTTAGAGCCTCTTTCTCGAGGTTTTTTTAGTGAGAAGGGGATTATCTAAAGAGAGGCGGAGAAGGGAAAAATGAGAAAAATGGGATAAATTGAATATATATAACTTTCCATGTACTCCATGCGTATGCTTACCATGCTGCCTCAGTCAAACCATTGATCACGTCCGTTCAATCTTCCTATTTTTAATCAACACTTATAAATCGATCTCAGGTGACCTTACAATAAAAATCATATGTCCCTGAATCATCCCTACACACTAATTACTCTGATCTAACCCCACATTGGTCAAACGGACCTTGTTCAATGTTGGGTCAGGCCTCTTTACGCTTTACACCCCTCCTTGTTTTTATTTTACTAGTACACACAAACTGTACCTCCCTGCGCTAGTGAGTCAAGTTCAATATCTGGACTTGGGCCCTTACTCCCTGAACCCCCAATTTTACTAAGTACAAATCTGCACCCTCCTACATTTGGGCCTGAATCCAATATCTAGATTCAGGGCCCTATTAGTTACACCCCCATAAATTACTTATCCCATATAAAATACACCCTTTTGTGTTTTTTAATTAATTTTTTTTATATTATATTTTATTTATTTATATATTCATTATAAATTAATATCTTTAATATATTTTTATATAAATTCTGAATTTGTTTTTTATTTATTATTAAATCCAACAGTTTTTAATAACTCATTTTTAATTACTTTTAAATTGCGTTAAAATTATTTTTATCATGCATTAAAAATATTTTTTCTTACATCACATAGTATATTTGAAAACATCTAACCAATCAAAAACTAACTTTTTTCTTACTAACATAATTCAAACTTATGTACTTTCAAAAAGGATTATGGAAATTTCTTTTACCGACTGCAAACTTCGTCTATAAATTCCGCTATTCACACACCAAGTCTTGTGTTGCACCCCAAAATTTGTCCTCACATGTTTTCCAAAGTCTTCCCCCTGCATGGTTGACCAGAAACCCTTGCCTAAGGAAAAAGAAAATTTTTGAGTGGTACTTTAAGTACCTTTCGATTGACATTCTGAAAGACCCTTCAATTAGTATTCTGAAGGAGCCTTTTGATTGGCATGGATAATTCTCTTCGATTGGCATTATGGACAAACACTTCGATTGGCATTGTGTCAAGGCCTTCGATTGGAATTCTGAAAGACCTTTTCGTTTGGCACCCTGGGCCAAGCCTTTCAATTGGCATGCCAAGGGATCCTTCGATTTAGCATTGTGTCAAGGTAGCTTCGACAAGCATGTTAACCATGTCCTTCGATTAGCATGAACAACACCTTTCGATTGGCCTGTTAACAAAGCCTTTCAATTGGAATTTTAACAAGTACCCTTTGATTGGTATATGGACAAATACCCTTCAATTGGCATTTCAAAAGGTCCTTGGACTGGAACTTCAGAGTGTCCTTCGACTGGAACTTCAGAGTTTCCCTTAATAAGAACATCAGAGCGAAATGACCTTGGAATGGTATTTCAGTGCATAGTTTCTCTTAATCTAAGATGCTCTGATGAAGGAAATTCTGAACACTTCGAATCAGAACTTAGACTCATCACAAGGCCAAGGGCTGGTCGAAGTTGTCTAATAGGGAATGTTCTAAATAGATTTGAATCTGACTTTGAAGCTGTCAAAGAAGGCCCATTCGAAGGGTACATAAGAAATCCATTCGAAGGAGGCAAATCAAGACCAATCGAAGAGCAGGGCCTGAAGGCATTCGAAAATCAAAACCAGGTTCATTCAAGATTCCAAAGAGACATGAATATTTCAAAAAAGGAAATCTTTTAATATGTCTGATTCTTGTCTCATGGCTTTAAAGGCCTGGTTAAATGGCTGTCCCTTGCCATTTTCGTGCACCCTCACACTCCTATAAATACGAGGCCAGTGACACATTACAAAGGGGGGAAAGACACACAAAACACTGCCGAAACGGAAAAAACACCACGAAGACGGCCACACATACCTTGCCTCGCAAAAGCACCAGCCTCCCCCAAGAAAGTCTAGACTCCATTGCAGACACCTTCCGTCCAAATCCAGGCACTTCCAGTGGTATAATGTTCAATCTCACTTAATCTTAAAATTACTCATAATTGCATATTCATAGTTTTTTGTTATTACTTGTGAGCAATTTAACAAAGCGTGTATAAGCTGCAGTGTTCATACGTTTGAACCCCCCATGGATAAAGTTTCTTTCAAAGCAGGTTATATTTGAAATCCATGATCTTGGCTGTGAAAAATCGAAACCAACCCAGATCTGGGTTCAAGAATTGATTTCGAATGAAACGTTTCTCTATGTTGTTTGGTTCCGAATTGACTAATTTGCAGGGCCAAAAGCAGGAGTCATGCCTTTTGAATGAGCAAGCAGCTTAAGGGTGAAAGGGAATTCGCTCAATCGAAAGGACTAGGATCCAATATCACAAGCCTTATATTTTCAATTTATAACAAACTTCCTTGCAGGTCCAACATCCTAGGTCCCCCAAAACTTTGTTATGTTTTTCCTTCAGGTATTCAGGCGCAGCATCCCAAGCGTGGACCACCATACTTCCTCAGATCTCAATGTGCCAATTGGCTTCAAGCTAGATCCAAAGGCCATAACCATTGATCCACCATGGATTCAAGTCAATGCAAGCATAGGCAATCTGGAGGGTCAACAAGGGCCAGCGTTCTGGGCCTGGAAAAATTGCTGATCATACAACCTCTTCAGGCCCACCCCCCCCCCCCCCCCCACCCCCCCCCCCCCCAAAGTTTGCTTATATTTTATTTCTTTTCATTTTTTTTATTGCTTTTCATTATTATTATTAAAACTAATTAATTAACAAACTAACCTTTTTTTTTATAAAAAATCAGAAATAACAAAAATAATATTTATTAATTTCATTATTTTTATTTTTGTAAATAAATCATTAATTAATTAAGTTAGTTTTAATTAGGTTTAATCTTAACATACTTTGCATTAAATTAAAATTGGTTTAGAATTAGGGTTTTGATATATTTTTACCTTTTTAATTTTGTTTCCTTTATTAAAATAAAACTCAAAAAAATATATTTTCTTTTAATTAATTAATTAAACTTAATTCTTAAATCAAAAATGACAAAAATATGCTTTATTCAATAAAAGGGTCAAAACCCTAAAGGACAATCCGATTCAATTTTCTCGCGCGTATTATTTTTTATCCATATATTGTAATTGCTCCGAGGATGTAATAGTTTTAACTTAGGAACTTTATTTATCGCTTTTATTTACTTTTTCGCATTTAATTTTAAGGGTTTGTTTTTGGCGATGTAAATACATGACGCCTTGTAATAGCTTAGCTTTATTTTCCGCACTTTATTTTCTGCAATCATTAACTGTTAGATGTTTGAACAATAGGCTATGCATGTCAAGATTAACCTTTAATTTAAAATCAACCGTAGCTCACCATAACATGTACAAAGATAATATAATTGAAAAACAATACACTCGCACATGCCACTCTTAGGGTACGCCTCACTTGGTTGCCTCGAACGTGGTCATTGAGTATAGGGAGTCTTAGAGGTCGCCCTCTTGTCCAAAAATCATAGTTGCCTCGAAACGGTTGCCTCGGATAAAATGATCTAAGACATTAGGGTTACCACTAAGGTGTCCTAACATTGCTTTAGTGACCACACGTCCCTTAATCAAATTGACCCGAAAACTCCATCGACGGTGCTACCTACTCCTCAATAGTGGGATAGCATTGTCTAAAGGACATTTGCACAGTTTAATTCCTTTTTGAGTAGATAGATATTCTTAAGTACTTGCTCTTTTGAAAACAAAAACAAAACTTTTCTCACTTACACTCTCTTTCAAACAAAAACTCTTTTCAAACCCACAATCACAAAGAAAAGCAAAATTTTGAAAACATAGTGAGCAAGTACCTAAGAGCCCGTGGATAACCACGGATAGAAAGGGTGCTAACACCTTCCCTTTCTATAATCTACCTCCCGAACCCGAGAAATATCTCGAAAAGGAATTTTTCTGTGCTTTTGTCCTTTCCTTGTTGGATAAAATAAAAGACGGTGGCGACTCTTGCTTACCGCGACATTTTGCAAAAACAAACGCAAACGTGAACCAGCATTCCAAAATAGTCAATTCTATTCCCTACCGATCACAGAACTGGCGACTCTGCTGGGGATTGATTTATAAGTGAGGTGTACCTTAGGATTATATCACTCTTGTTTTCAATTGTATGCTTTGTATGCTTTAATTTCGTGGGCTTGTATCGGAGTTTTATAGATCCTAACCCGGATCTAGGGATACCCTTTAGGTAAGTAGCAATAAACTGAGGGATCTGTCCGGCGTAGACCGACACGGATGAAACAATAGCTACGTTGGTGTGGCACCTTGGTCTGTACTGATATCCCTTGTGTTGAAACAAGGAGAATATGGGTCTTTTGAGGAGTCATTAAGAACCAACTGACCTTAGAACCTTAAATTGACCAACTTGGCCATAGAACAGTAGCAATATGCTACACTCGTTGAGACTAAACTCTCGCGATGATTCCGGCCGCAAGAAAAGGTTGCTAAACTGAAATTATTATCGATTGAGGGTAGTCAGTGATATTGAGATCCTCTAGAACCCGGTTACTATTTTTAGGACAGGTTTAAACCAACTGAACTGAAAGAGGGTAATGCCTAAACTCCATGCCAGCCTAAACTTAAGGCTATATGTGTGACTTGTGTGCCTTCAAACTTGAACTACTTGCACATTCTTGTTATCTGACAACATGAGTTCCTTGCAGGTTTTGTTTACAGTCCTTATCCGATAATTTGGATTTATTGCAGGGTTTACTTACATCACCTCACACTTTTGCTTAAACGCATAGCATACACATCATAACATCATGCCTTAATATTTCCTTAACCATTTCAAGGATCTCAAGGGTCTGTGATGCAGGTTATGGTAAATCAAATGTCTAGCAAAGGGCAAGGGGATTTATTTTCCTCTAGCCAATGCTGTCTAGAGATTAAAACATGATAACTTGAGTCAGGGGTTATGACCCACTCGATATGGTGAGCTTGACTCTTGAAGAAGGACTCTTAACGACACGAAGTTTCTTCTATCAAATTCTAACAAGTTTCTTGTTTACCCCGCGAGATCCTTGAAAACATTGCATACATATATCATACATATCATTGCATAACAGGTCTCCCAATACAGGTCTCTCATGTTCTCGCTGTTTATTTCAGCAATGGCTTTCCAACCAGACAATCAAGATCTTCAAACTCGAGAGACTCAGTTCAGGGAAATCTTCCTAAACCTATCCAAGGGGCAGGAAGAGTTGAAAACACTCCTCGTTGGGGACTTGGTCAAGAAAAGTCCTGAAGACAATAAGGACGAACGGCTGGAACAACTGCAAGCTGAGTTCAGTGCCATGAAAACCCAGATGCTTGGGAAGATGGCTCTTATCCAAGGCTTAGCTCGGGAACAAGAAGAGGTGAGAACCATTATCAACCAGCTTCATCAAGACAGATACAACAACATGAAGCAAACAGTCAAGGCCGGGGACCATGTCATTAATCAACTTCCGAGAAGTCAAAGGTTTGGTTTGATGAAGAATAGACCTCTCCAAGTTGCTACTACCTCAAGGGTCCAACAACAACCTTGCCATAAACAACGGGTTGATCAGAGTAAGCCAAATATGCCCAAGAGGCAATTTACCAAGCTCAACATGTCGCTGTCTCAGGCTTTACAACACCTGTTGATATTGAATCTGGTGACGTTAAGGGACCCTCCTAAGAATCCCAACATAGCCTCCCCAAGGTACAATCCTGATGCAAGGTGTGCATACCACTCTAACAGTTCGGGGCATGATACTAACATTTGTTGGGCGTTGAGCAACAAAGTTCAAGACCTAATTGATGAAGGAGCATTGGAACTCACATAAGACACTCAGATTGAATTCTTTTGTCATCCCCCCACGGTTCACCATTTGAAGTGACAAGTCCTGAGACGAGAAGACTTTTTGTTCATTAGAATTTTCAATTTGTAATTTTCTTTTGATTGTTCAAACATTTATTCATGTCAAACTTTGTTACTTTATCAACGCATTGCATATGTCTGTTTTGAATCAATCCATTCATATTCACTATATTCAAATTGCTTTAATTTTTGTGATGATTAACTCTCGATTAAAAAATTCTAAGCCTTTAGAGAGAGGATGACGAAAATGATACCAAAATCTCTATAGTATGCTTTTGAACAGACCTCGCTGACGATGTATAGGCATTGTTTCAAATCCTAAACAACATAGTTATAAGGAAGATAATCCCTAGTCAACCCCTTTGAGCCAAAGAAGTTGAAGTTTTTCTTTTCACAAATTAAAACTATTTATTATAACCTGGGGCAGGGTAGTTTTCTCAATTAATCCAGGTGCACAATGAATGGTATCAAAGAAGTCCTTCCGTAATAAAAGGCGGTGTTGGTTCCGTATAATCGTAAGGACAGGCAGTCATTATTTCTCAAAATAAAAGCCCAATAAGTCAAAACCTATGAAGGAGACTTACAAAACTGGGGCATCCCGCCGACTGTAATCACAAAAGAAACAGTTCAGGCAAAAGACAGGGATAATAAAATAAAAAAGAAAGAGATCCTACAGACTCTCAACAAAATGATTTCCTGTTCAAAATAAATTGTCAGTATCCGAACCACCACTGGAATATCAGAGCAAAGACTCAAACAAGATCTAATGCATGATTAGCTGAGTTTAGGATCGAAGAACATCACGAAGAGCGGGTGGGTACAAATAAATTTTGAGCCTTTATCCTTTGTTTCTTAAACCGTGAACCAGGCCATGTTATAACCCTTAAAAGTCCTAGTTGAAGCATGGGTTAGTTCGAAAGCATACTGTTACAAAAGGTATCCTGACTCCTGTAGGGCTTGCTGTAAATCCTGAGTTGACATCACATTTTACAACAAAAAAAAAATTTCCTGTTTTACTGGAAAAATGCATTTTCAAAAATTTCAAAAGACAAACATAAGCTTTGCATTCTTAAAATAATATTGTTTGCATATGACTATTTGTTCAACAACATAGAAATTCGCACGACGAATATGTAGTGAACAAAAAAAAAACTTCTCAATAAAAAGGATCACCTCAAGTGAAAAACACTTCCAATCAAGGGGCATGGCATGATCATTGTCCATCACCTGGGGCAGTCCAGTCAAGATTCCAGGAAATCTCTCAAAGAAGTACAGAGTAACCAGGGGCAAGTCTCCATCTCCGTCACTTGGGGCATTGAACATCCATCTCAGTGAAGGGTTACATACAATTAAACATTTTCTGGCAATGTCACAAACACTTGCTACTAGGGGAAATGACAAATCTCCCCAAAATCCTTCTCATAGGATGACTCCCGACAAGGGTTTAATCTCTGAAAACCTTTCCCCAGCGGAATCAACCTCAAGAATCCTCGAGGACTTCCCCCAACGAAGATATCACCTCTCTAGTGGACTGACGACAGGGTTTATTTCCCAAACAACACCAGGATTCCCCAGCTTGAGTTTGCCTCTCCGACTACTACAAATCAAAGGACCACAACTCCTCTTCCCCAGTAGACTACTCTACAATCCCCAGCAAGTTACTGTGAAACCTAGCACCGACCAGATATGAGTTCAACTTCGACTCCCCAGTAGGGCAACGGACGACTAAGACTCCTAAACTCTTTTCCCAAGCAGAAATAAACATACTCCCCAGAGTTTTCAATATCCCCGAGCGGAGTTCTCCTCAAACAACAAAGCAGGGATCCCCGGTGGAAACATCTTGAGCAAAGTCCAAGACAAAATTACACTTCAACAACATTCATAACATATGCATACAAAATACATATGACACAAATCTCATTTTATTTTGAGAACACCATTACACAATGCATACATCATGACAATGCATACATCATGACATTGCATACAACTAACTCTTTACCTTTTCAGGAAAGATCAATCAACAGGCAAAGATCATCATCTTATGAGATTCCTTCTAGAGACAGTTCAGATGCGATCCAGATATGACTGACATTCTGATACTTATTCCAGATTCCTTCTAGAGACAGTTCAGATGCGATCCAGATAAGGCTGACATTCTGATACTTATTCCAGATTCCTTCTAGAGACAATTCAGATGCGACCCAGATATGGCTGACATTCTGATACTTATTCCAGATTCCTTCTAGAGACAGTTCAGATGCGATCCAGATATGGCTGACATTCTGATACTTATTCCAGATTCCTTCTAGAGACAGTTCAGATGCGACCCAGATATGGCTGACATTCTGATACTTATTCCAGATTCCTTCTAGAGACAGTTTAGATGCGATCCAGATATGGTTGATATTCTGATACTTATTCCAGATTCCTTCTAGAGACAGTTCAGATGCGACCCAGATATGGCTGACATTCTGATACTTATTCCAGATTTCTTCTAGAGACAGTTCAGATGTGATCCAGATATGGCTGACATTCTGATACTTATTCCAGATTCCTTCTAGAGATAGTTCAGATGCGATCCAGATATGGCTGATATTCTGATACTTATTCTAGATTCCTTCTAGAGACAGTTCAGATGCGATCCAAATATGGCTGACATTCTAATACTTATTCCAGATTCCTTCTAGAGACAGTTCAGATGCGACCCAGATATGGCTAACATTCTGATACTTATTCCAGATTCCTTCTAGAGACAGTTCAGATGCGACCGAGATATGGCTGACATTCTGATACTTATTCCAGATTCCTTTTAGAGACAGTTCAGATGCGATCCAGATATGGCTGACATTCTGATACTTATTCCAGATTCCTTCTAGAGACAGTTCAGATGCGATCCAGATATGGCTGACATTCTGATACTTATTCCAGATTCCTTCTAGAGATAATTCAGATGCGATCCAGATATGGCTGACATTCTGATACTTATTCCAGATTCTTTCTAGAGACAGTTCAGATGCGATCCAGATATGGCTGACATTCTGATACTTATTCCAGATTCCTTCTAGAGACAGTTCAGATGCGATCCAGATATGGATGACATTCTGATACTTATTCCAGATTCCTTCTAGAGACAGTTCAGATGCGATCCAGATATGGATGACATTCTGATACTTATTCCAGATTCCTTCTAGAGACAGTTCAGATGCGATCCAGATATGGCTGACATTCTGATACTTATTCTAGATTCCTTCTAGAGACAGTTCAGATGCGATCCAGACATGGCTGACATTCTGATACTTATTCCAGATTCCTTCTAGAGACAGTTCAGATGCTACCCAGATATGGCTTACATTCTAATACTTATTCCAGATTCATTCAAATTACAGTCCAGATACGATCTAGATTCAGATGTCATTCTGTCACTCATTCAAATTACAGTCTAGATACGATCCAGATTCGGATGTTATTCTGTCACTCATTCAAATACATTTCAGATACGCTCCAGATGCAGACGCAATTCTGGCAATCATCCAGTTCCAGCTTATAGATACAGTCCAGCAATCACTCCTGCAGATGGCATCTATAAGCCCATCCTCCTACCAACAATCTCCAAATGGCATCTGTAAGCCCATTCCCGACGTCACAATGCTGATACTACACCATACGAGTGCAAATTTCTTGGAACTCTAGTGTTCAATTATCTTCCACCTTCGGACCACGAAAGGCTCGAAAGCCAATCTATATCCTCAGGTTTAAGAAAATTGAACAGGGGCAACTGTTGCACCCCAAAATTTGCCCTCTCATGTTTTCCAAAGTCTTCCCCCTGCATGGTTGACCAGAAACCCTTGCCTAAGGAAAAAGAAAATTTTTGAGTGGTACTTTAAGTACCTTTCGATTGACATTCTGAAAGACCCTTCAATTAGTATTCTGAAGGAGCCTTTTGATTGGCATGGATAATTCTCTTCGATTGGCATTATGGACAAACACTTCGATTGGCATTGTGTCAAGGCCTTCGATTGGAATTCTGAAAGACCTTTTCGTTTGGCACCCTGGGCCAAGCCTTTCAATTGTCATGCCAAGGGATCCTTCGGTTTAGCATTGTGTCAAGGTAGCTTCGACAGGCATGTTAACCATGTCCTTCGATTAGCATGAACAACACCTTTCGATTGGCCTGTTAACAAAGCCTTTCAATTGGAATTTTAACAAGTACCCTTTGATTGGTATATGGACAAATACCCTTCAATTGGCATTTCAAAAGGTCCTTGGACTGGAACTTCAGAGTGTCCTTCGACTGGAACTTCAGAGTTTCCCTTAATAAGAACATCAGAGCGAAATGACCTTGGAATGGTATTTCAGTGCAGAGTTTCTCTTAATCTAAGATGCTCTGATGAAGGAAATTCTGAACACTTCGAATCAGAACTTAGACTCATCACAAGGCCAAGGGCTGGTCGAAGTTTTCTAATAGGGAATGTTCTAAATAGATTTGAATCTGACTTTGAAGCTGTCAAAGAAGGCCCATTCGAAGGGTACATAAGAAATCCATTCGAAGGAGGCAAATCAAGACCAATCGAAGAGCAGGGCCTGAAGGCATTCGAAAATCAAAACCAGGTTCATTCAAGATTCCAAAGAGACATGAATATTTCAAAAAAGGAAATCTTTTAATATGTCTGATTCTTGTCTCATGGCTTTAAAGGCCTGGTTAAATGGCTGTCCCTTGCCATTTTCGTGCACCCTCACACTCCTATAAATACGAGGCCAGTGACACATTACAAAGGGGGGAAAGACACACAAAACACTGCCGAAACGGAAAAAACACCACGAAGACGGCCACACATACCTTGCCTCGCAAAAGCACCAGCCTCCCCCACGAAAGTCTAGACTCCATTGCAGGCACCTTCCGTCCAAATCCAGGCACTTCCAGTGGTATAATGTTCAATCTCACTTAATCTTAAAATTACTCATAATTGCATATTCATAGTTTTTTGTTATTACTTGTGAGCAATTTAACAAAGCGTGTATAAGCTGCAGTGTTCATACGTTTGAACCCCCCATGGATAAAGTTTCTTTCAAAGCAGGTTATATTTGAAATCCATGATCTTGGCTGTGAAAAATCGAAACCAACCCAGATCTGGGTTCAGGAATTGATTTCGAATGAAATGTTTCTCTATGTTGTTTGGTTCCGAATTGACTAATTTGCAGGGCCAAAAGCAGGAGTCATGCCTTTTGAATGAGCAAGCAGCTTAGGGGTGAAAGGGAATTCGCTCAATCGAAAGGACTAGGATCCAATATCACAAGCCTTATATTTTCAATTTATAACAAACTTCCTTGCAGGTCCAACATCCTAGGTCCCCCAAAACTTTGTTATGTTTTTCCTTCAGGTATTCAGGCGCAGCATCCCAAGCGTGGACCACCATACTTCCTCAGATCTCAATGTGCCAAGTGGCTTCAAGCTAGATCCAAAGGCCATAACCATTGATCCACCATGGATTCAAGTCAATGCAAGCATAGGCAATCTAGAGGGTCAACAAGGGCCAGCGTTCTGGGCCTGGAAAAATTGCTGATCATACAACCTCTTCAGGCCCACCCCCCCCAAAGTTTGCTTATATTTTATTTCTTTTCATTTTTTTTATTGCTTTTCATTATTAGTATTAAAACTAATTAATTAAAAAACTAACCTTTTTTTTTTATAAAAAATCAGAAATAACAAAAATAATATTTATTAATTTCACTATTTTTATTTTTGTAAATAAATCATTAATTAATTAAGTTAGTTTTAATTAGGTTTAATCTTAACATATTTTGCATTAAATTAAAATTGGTTTAGAATTAGGGTTTTGATATATTTTTACCTTTTTAATTTTGTTTCCTTAATTAAAATAAAACTCAAAAAAATATATTTTCTTTTAATTAATTAATTAAACTTAATTCTTAAATCAAAAATGACAAAAATATGCTTTATTCAATAAAAGGGTCAAAACCCTAAAGGACAATCCGATTCAATTTTCTCGCGCGTATTATTTTTTATCCATATATTGTAATTGCTCCGAGGATGTAATAGTTTTAACTTAGGACCTTTATTTATCGCTTTTATTTACTTTTTCGCATTTAATTTTAAGGGTTTGTTTTTGGCGATGTAAATACCTGACGCCTTGTAATAGCTTAGCTTTATTTTCCGCAATTTATTTTCTGCAATCATTAACTGTTAGATGTTTGAACAATAGGCTATGCATGTCAAGATTAACCTTTAATTTAAAATCAATTGTAGCTCACCATAACATGTACAAAGATAATATAACTGAAAAACAATACACTCGCACATGCCACTCTTAGGGTATGCCTCACTTGGTTGCCTCGAACGTGGTCATTAAGTATAGGGAGTCTTAGAGGTCGCCCTCTTGTCCAAAAATCATAGTTTCCTCGAAACGGTTGCCTCGGATAAAATGATCTAAGACATTAGGGTTACCACTAAGGTGTCCTAACATTGCTTTAGTGACCACACGTCCCTTAATCGAATTGACCCGAAAACTCCAACTACGATGCTACCTACTCCTCAATAGTGGGATAGCATTGTCTAAAGGACATTTGCACAGTTTAATTCCTTTTTGAGTAGGTAGATGTTCTTAAGTACTTGCTCTTTTGAAAACAAAAACAAAACTTTTCGCACTTACACTCTCTTTCAAACAAAAACTCTTTTCAAACCCACAATCACAAAGAAAAGCAAATTTTTGAAAACATAGTGAGCAAGTACCTAAGAGCCCGTGGATAACCACGGATAGAAAGGGTGCTAACATCTTCCCCTTCTATAATCTACCTCCCGAACCCGAGAAATATCTCGAAAAGGAATTTTTCTGTGCTTTTGTCCTTTCCTTGTTGGATAAAATAAAAGACGGTGGTGACTCTTGCTTACCGCGACTTTTTGCGAAAACAAACCCAAACGCGAACCAGCATTCCAAAAAAGTCAGTTCTCTTCCCCACCGATCACATCTTGGTTCAAGGAGAATTCAAGATATTTCTATAATCCATAAAAAAAACTAACCAAACAACTACGAACTACGAATTCAGACTCTGATTCCTCATAAGAGGATACGTAGGCATACGACTAAAATCCTGGTGAGTTCCACTAATAAAAATTAAAACCCTATTTCCTAAATCGTAAATCTAAACCCTAGTATCCTTGTGAACAAGGTAGATAAGGGGTGCCTAACACCTTTCCTTCGTCTAAAAATGAGTCAACAACTTAGAATCTCTGACCAAATTAGGGTTATCTATTATATTCCCTTCTTTAGTATAAAAATTAATGGTGGTGACTCTCATTTCAAAAGCGATTATTACTGCTGGCGACTCTGTTGGAGACTCAACCCAAGGGTTTAGAAGCTTTTCCTGTGGGTTTAAGGGTTTTTAGGGTTTTTTTCTGCTTTTTGGGTTTTTATACTTTATTATTTAATTATTTATTTAGTTTTTCTTATTATATTATTTATTATCTTTATTCATCTGCTGGCAGGATTTTATTATTTCAAAAAAATTATTTTTAAAAAAACCCTTAGAAAGAAGGTTCGTCTATTGACCAAGGGGATACATTATCCCTATGAGTTTTTGTGACGACTTTGCCTAGAGTCAGTGGAATTCCAAGAAAGAAATATGTCTCAAGAGACATCCTCTTGGAGGGTAGGACATTGGAATGAAACCTATGACTCTTTGTATAACCCTTAATGCCACCAGTGGTGTGGAATGATGATTGTCAGACAGTGGTGTGGAACGATGATTGTCAGACAGCCTTCGAGACAATAAAGCAATATTTACAAGAGCCACCAATGTTGATGCCACCAGTTCCCGAAAGACCGCTCATCATGTATCTAACAATGCTTGAAGGGTCAATGGGGTGTGTATTGGTACAACATGACGAAACGGGTAGAAAATAGCATGCAATCTACTATCTCAGCAAGAAACTCACCGACTAGGAAACCAGGTACTCAATTCTCGAGAATAATTATTGTGCATTGGCTTGGGCTACTAAAAGATTAAGGCAGTACATGTTAACTTACACCACAGGGTTAATAGCAAGAAAGGATCCTTTAAAGTATGTGTTCGAGAAGATAGCTCTTACAGGAAGAATTTCCCGATGGCACATGTTACTATCAAAGTACAACATCACATATGTCACTCAAAAGGCCATCAAGGGTAGTGTACTAGCTGACCATCTAGCCCATTATCCGTTGTCGGAGTATAAACCAATGAAGTTCGACTCTCCATACGAAGATGTCATGGTTATAGGTGACTAATAAATTCTAGGGCCCGACGAAGGACCTGGACCAGGGGCACATTAGACACTCATGTTTGACGGGGATTCAAATGCACTAGGGCACGACATTGGTGAAGTTTTTACTTCTCCAAAGAATTTTCACAAGCCTTATACTGCAAGGTTATATTTTGACTGCACCAACAATATCGTTGAATACGAAGCTTGTATCTTGGGTCTATAAGTCACTATCAATCTAAGAATTAAACATCTCAAAGTGTTTAGAGACTCAGCTTTGGTCATATACCAAGTCAATGGTTAATGGGGCACCAAACATCCTAGATTAATTCCATATCGGGACCATGTTCTAAAGCTAGCTGCGGAGTTTACAGAGATTACCTTCAGCCATATTCTGCGAGAAGAAAATCAGATGGCAGACGCCTTGGAAAATTTATCGGCCATGTTCAAAGTAACTTGGTCAGATCACGAACCACGCATTGCAATCAGATAGTTTGAAGAACCTGCACATTGCCTTGCTATTGAAAAAGGACCGGATAACAAGACTTGGTTCTGTGAAATCAAAAGGTATCTTGAGAAATAAGAATATTCAGAAAATGCCTTTGTGATTGACAAACAAACTCTGTGGAAGCTAGCTTCAAAATTCTTTATGAATGGTGACGTATTTTACAAAAGAAACTACAATATGGTGTTACTCAAGTGCATTGAGAAACAGGAAGCAGATAGACTTATGAGAGAAATCCATGAAGGTACTTTTGGAACTCATACAAATGGACATGCTATGTCTAGAAAGATCTTGTGAGCAAGTTATTATTGGTTGACGATGGTAGTTGATTTCTACCATTATACAAAGACACGTCACAAATGCCAAATCTACGCCGAAAAGATGCATGTGCCACCAACTCCTCTGAACATCCTGAGTTCTCCTTGCCCATTTTCAATGTGGGTGTAATACGGTGGCATAATTAACTGTTTTTTTATTACTACTGGTTTTGCGTTTTTTGTTTGCAAATGTACAGTAAGCAAGAGTCGCCATCGAATTTTCTTTTATCCAATCAAGAAAGGGTGAAAAGAATAGAAAAAGACTTTTTTTCAAGATTGTTTGAGAATGGGGGGTAGATTATAGAAAGGGAAGGTGTTAACACCCTTTCTATCCATGGTTTTCCATGAGCTCTTAGGTACTTTCTTATTTTGAAATTGCTTTTGTGTGTGTTTTGAAAGGCTTTGAAAATGCCTTAGTGCGGAGATTCACTTTATGGTAACCCTTGTGTCAGTCCTCAAGAGTGTGATAAAGTGTTTTTGAAAACTTTGTTCGAAAAGTGTAAGTGTGAAAAAACTGGTTGTTTTGAGCAAGTATTTAAGAGTTTCTACCTACTCGAAAAAGACTGTTCGTTTTCTTATTTCCTTTACATAGTGCTGTCCTACTATTAAGGAGTAGGTATCTCCATCGTTGGAGTTTGAGGTAAAATCGAAAGGGACGATTACGGTCACTTAAGGAAACAAGGCAAGATCTCTTAGTAATTGTCCTAAAGTTCTAAGATCGCTTTTTGTTTTACCGATGTAAACTTCGAAAGGGACTTGGGATCTCTGAATTAGAGGACAATCACTAAGAATTCTCACGTTCGAGAATAGTGACTGTATTTCCGAGGCAACCGAAGTGGGAGATACCCTAGGGGTGAGCATATGTAAGTGTTTGATTTCAGTTTATTTATTTTTGCACAGTTAGGGTGTTCTACTGTTTTAAACGTTCGATTTATCTTTTGCATACAATCATATTATCCATACATCTAAACATTTTAAACAATTGCAGAAATTAAAAGCGGAAAAGAAAATCTACGCTATTACAGGGCTTAGGGGGAGGCGGTTACATAACCAAAAATTGGGGAATTTAAACAATAAATAAAATAGTAAAACTAAACCTAATTAAAAGCTATTACAATCCATAATCAGATACAATAATAATAAATGATAATAATAATACGAAAGTAGCTAACGCGCGCGACTTGGAAATGACGTCTAAAAATCTAAAATGCTCTAAGTAAAAGAAAATTATTTTTGTTGTTTTGTGTATTTGGAAAAAATATTTAATTAAATTTAATTAATAAAAAGAAAAGAAAATTTGAAATTAATTCTAAAACAAACCTAATGTTTTTTTGGCATTTTTTATTTGAGGAAAAAATATTTAAGAACTAAAACTAATTTCCTAATGGGTTTTAATTATAGAAAAAAATAAACCAATTACCCTAATTAATACTAATTATTTAATTAACAAAATTATTTTTTAGCAAAATATCTAATTCCTACCTTTTTTGTGATTTTTTTGTTTTAATTAAAAAAATGATTTTTAGAAATAAACAAAACAAAATAAATAAAATGAAATAAAAAAAAAATAAGAATAAAAAATGGGCCTGTATGAGCTTCAGCTGGGGGTGCTGAAGGGAATTTCCAAGGCCCAAGTTTGATGGCCATATTGCCTGCGCGTGATCCAATAGAGCCCTCATCTGGGGGTTCACCAAGTTATTTGCTTGCTGAATGTTGGATCTGGATTGAAATAAGATCCAATGGCTGGATCCGGAGGCGCCTGATGGATGCCTGCTTCTGAGATGCGCTGGATCTGAAACAAGAAACTCAGAAAATATGAAAATGTCTGGACCTGGGATCGAACCCAGGTCCTCTCCACTTTCAAACGCACGCTTGACCATCTGAGCTAACCTGTTTAATTGTTAATATAATATACAAATAAAATATAACATAAGCAAAGTGCTTTGTCCAGAAAACAGCGTGAAATTCAAACGAGCCAGTGTGTGGCTGCCACGTGATCATCTTCCTCCCAGAACCGTCGTTTTAGGTATTGGACTTATACCTATGGACAAAGTCCATAGCTATAACCTGTGACATTTCCAAAATGCAGCATAGGCATGATAAATCCCAACCAAGGGCATGGGTCGATTGTAAATTACCCACTGAGCCTAAATATACCCTTGGTTTGGCCTAATTTAACCTATATCAAAAATCCCTAAAACATGCTTTGAAACCCTAAGAATGGTGTTTCACGATTCCTGCGCGTAAACTTAAATCAAATTATCCAAACATATTGCAAACAAGATAATAAGCATGAATAAATGATTAAAACATGTTGATAATTCCAAAATTAAGGAAAACGATTTTTAGAAAAGGAGAAAACCTTGTGACTGTTATTATGCTTGATTCCTGATGCTTTGAGGCTTGTAAATGAGTGGCATAGCTTTAGTGAATGTCCAGGAGTGCTGTTGTGTCCTTGGAATTTATTGAAACGGCCTATGGAGGGATATGCGATCAACACTTTTTTGACAAAATTTGAAATCTCTTCTTCCTTTGTGGGAGGCAGGCTGCGCATGTAATGTTGTCCTTTAGGGTTGCAAATGCTTTGTTATATGTAGTAGAATCAATCTAGGTCATTAGAATTAGAAAGAATCCAAGATATAATGGTCATGAATTTTTTATTCCGATCTTTCCACATTTGAAGATTTCCTCTTGTTTTAAGCTTTCACGATTTTGTTCTTCATTTGACAGCTCATGAGATATTCAATCAAGTCCAAAACAAATCTTATCCCACTTATTTGATTTATTTTTTATTTTATTTGAATTTTAAATAAATAAAATCGAAATAAATTAAATAAATAATCGAATGAGGCATGGAGTGGTTCATGGGTCGTGGACCATGTTAGGAGTGTGTTGCAAGCATAAAAAGTTAGGCCCATTTGAAGAAAAATTCATTTTTGGGCATGGTTGACTTTGTGCAAATTTCCAAAAATGGCCAACTTTGATAATGTATATCTCTCTCAATTTTGACCCTAAGAGAGTGTTCTTGGAATTTTTAGAAATCTTAAGGTGTCCCCTAAGTAATCTCTTTGGTTTCATCTCAATTGGATCTTCCATGTTAATGTAAGAAGGTTTGACCCAAAAGGTGTTTTTGTTGGCTTTTGAAAAGGACCTATAATGTCTGATTTTATATCTTTTCATGAGTGCATTTATTGAACTTGAGGGATGAGGATGAATTGTAGGGAATTGGATTCTCTTCAAAATGAGTCTTGGATGAGAAATTTCTGATGAAGTATGAGAGAGTTATGCTTGGTCAAAGTTTGGTTGACTTTTCCTATAGAAACCCTAATTTAGCAACTTTTGACTTTTGATGAATTAGGAGCGTTACTTGAGGAATTATGACCAACCATTGATCAAATGATGGATAATACTTCCAAATATTGATGTTGACCAAAAATCTTGAAGTTTGACTGTATTTGGGCCACATTTGACTTTTGCCCTAGTACAATTGATTTTCAGGCATTTGAGCAGTTGACTGAGCAAACTTATTGTGCAAGGCATGAAACTTGGCATGGATTATCTTGAGGATGTATTCAGGAAATGGAGACCATTTGGGACCCTTGGAACTCAAACATCTTGATGAGGAGTGAAACCCTAGTTTGAGGCTTATTGTCTTAAGAGGAGGATTTGTCTGGTCAATCCTTAGTCAACTTAAGCCATTGAGAACCTCTAGGAGTATGTGTTGTGTTAAAATGGGAGGGTAAATTTTGGGGTACAATAGCTGCCCTGTTCAATCTTCTTAAACCAGAGGATTTAGATTGGCTTGTCCATCTTTCGTGATCTGAGGGTGGAAGATGATTGAACACTAGAGTGCCCAGAGGTTTGCACTCGCATGAAGTAATATTGATGGTTGATAACGTCGGGAATGGGCTTACAGATGCCATTTGGAGAAGATAATTGAAAGTCTTTGGAGATGGGCTTACAGATTCCATCCAGAGAATGTGATGGGGAGTCGTCGGAGATGGGCTTAAAGATGCCATCCAAAATAATGATGATTTCGTGAGATATTCCTTCGTGGGAATTCTTGTTCCTGTTGTTAGGGAGGACTTCACTAAGGAATGTTGGTCTTTGTCTTGGGGAATAGAGTCTAGGAGCATCAGTTGTCCGTTAATCTACTAGGGAGCATCTCTTGATTGAAGAGATGGAAGTGAACTGCTATCTGGTCAGGATCTAGGCTTCACAGTGACTTGTTGAGGATGATAAGGCTAACTACTATCTGGTCGTACTCAAGGCTTCACAACAATTTATTGGGAAATGAGATTAAACTGTTACCCGGTAAGGATCTGGGCTTCACAGTGTCTTGAATTTTTTATTGACTATTATCCGGTCAGTTTCCGGGCTCCATAGCTTCTTTAACTAGAATAGAAATCTTAGCATCGATTTGACTGAACCAGAGAAAGGTCTCAAGTTATCTTCAAATGGGGTAGAAATCTTAGCGTCGATTTGACTAAACTCGAGAAAGGCCTTGAATTAACTTTGACTGGCATAGTAATCATGAGGATCTTAGTAGCGATTCTACTGACCCAGACGAAAGTATTGGTACATCTTCCACTACATAGTAATCAGAGAGATCTTAGTGTCGACCTATATGACCCAAGGAAAAAAATAGGTTAATTTTGACTGGCATAGTAATCAGGAGAATCTTAGTAGTGATTCAACTAACCCAGACGAAAGTCTTGGAATCTCTTCCACCAGCATAGTAAGTAAAGAGATCTTAGGTTAACTTTGATTGGCATAGTAATCAGGAGAATCTTAGTGGCGATTTAATTGACCCAGACGAAAGTCTTGGAATCTCTTCCACCGGCATAGTGAGCGGAGAGATCTTGGGTTAACTTTGACTGGCATAGTAATCAGGAGAATCTTAGTAGCGATTCAATCGACCCAGACGAAAGTCTTGGAACCTCTTCCACCGGCATAGTGAGCAGAGAGATCTTGGGATGACCTTGACTGGCATAGCTATCAAGAGAATATTAGTAGCGATTCAACTAACCCAGACGAAAGTCTTGGAGTCTCTTCCACCGGCATAGTGAGCGGAGAGATCTTGAAATGATTTTGACTGACATAGTAATCAGGAGGATCTTATTAGCGATTCAACTGACCTAGACGAAATTCTTGGCATCTCTTTTACAGGCATAGTGAGCAGAGAGTTCTTGGGTTAACTTTGACTGGCATAGTAATCAGGAAAATCTTGGTAACGATTCAACTGACCCAGACGAAAGTCTTGGCATCTCTTCCACCGGTATAGTGAGCGGAGAGATCTTGTGAGGAACTCTTTCTGAGGAAAATCCCAGAATAGTCCTTGGTTAGACGTAGCTTGCTGATTTGGTCATTTCCTGAAAGGTAAAGAGTTAGTCGTATGCAATGTCATGATGTATGAAATGCATTGTGATGATGTTCTCAAAATAAATGAGATTGTATGGTATGCAATATGTATGCGCATGCCGTGATGTATGGATATGGGATGCTATTACGGTATTCCTTAGTCGGGGAAAATAAATCCCCGACTGCTGCTGAAGAGTATTGGAGCAGCTAAATTCTTCATCTCCGCTAGGGATGGTGAATGGAGATGATTATGCTGTGGATTTACTCCTTTCTATTTGTGGATATTCTGTCGAGGAGAGACTCTTCCTGAGAAAAACTCTGCAGGGGAATAGCTTTGTCTGAGAGAAGAGATGCTTTGCTGGAATATTTTGCCGATTCAGAGAAATAAACTCCACCAGGGGATGGACTTATGTAGCTGGAAAAATAAACTCTATTGGGGATTGAGCTTCCGCATTGAGAGAAATAAACTCTGCTCGGGAGAAAAATTTTTGAACCGCTTGTGATTATAAAATTTGGATGGGGAGTATAGACGTCAGCTCTCTGAAGGAACTTTGCTGGGGGAAAGTAGCTCCTGTTTGGGGAAGCTGGGATCAAAACTTTTGGTTGCCTCTACTATGTGGGGAGTTTACATGTCACGGGGTCGTATGCTGAGGATACGGCGATGACTTCACATCAAGACGTTTTTTCCCCTGTACCTATTGGAGAAAGTACCTGCAGAGGCTTTGGGGATGGATCTATATGTTGAAATAAGTTTCAAAATTACAACCGTCTCTGGATCGTATCTGAACTATATTTGGAATTTGTATTGAATGAGTGTCAGAATGACACCCGTCTCTGGATCGTATTTGAACTGTACTTGAAGCATGTGTTGAATGAGTGTCAGAATGAGATCCATCTCTGGATCGTATCTGAATTGTACTTGAAAAGAATATGAATAAGTATCAGGATGACATCCGTCTCTGGATCGTACCTGAACTGTTTCTAGAGGAGAAATATAAACTGTTGCTAGAAGATGATCTAAATAAGTATCAGGATGATATCCATATCTGGATCATACCTAAACTGTTTCTAGAAGATGGTCTGAATAAGTATCAGGATGATATTCGTCTCTGGATCGTACCTGAACCATTTCTAGATGAGAATCTGGAGCAAGTATCAGGATGACATCCGTTCTTGGATCATACCTGCACTGTTTCTAGATGAGAATCTGAGTAAGTTTCAGAATGACATCCATCTTCGGGTCATACCTGAACCGTTTCTATATGAGAATTTGGAGTAAGTGTCAGGATGACATCCATCCTTGGATCGTACCTGAACCGTTTCTAGATGAGAATCTTGAATAAGTGCCAGGATGGCATCCGTCCTTGAATCGTACCTGAATCGTTTCTAGATGAGAATCTGGAGCAAGTATCAGGATGACATCCGTTATTGGATCGTACCTACACTATTTCTAGATGATAATTTGAGTAAGTGTCCGGATGATATCCGTCTATGGATCATACCTGAACTATTGCTAGAAGATGATCTGAATAAGTATCAGGATGATATTTGTCTTTAGATCGTACCTGAATCGTTTCTAGATGAGAATCTGGAGCAAGCATCAGGAGGACATCCGTCCTTGGATCGTACCTGCACTATTTCTAGATTAGAATCTGAGTAAGTGTCAGGATGACATCCATATTTGGATCGTACCTGAACCGTTTCTAGATGAGAATCTGGAGTAAGTGTCAGGATGGCATCCGTCCTTGGATCGTACCTGAACCGTTTCTAGATGAGAATCTTGAATAAGTGTCAGGATGACATTCGTCCTTGGATCGTACCTAAACCGTTTCTAGATGAGAATCTAGAGCAAGTATCAGGATGACATCCATTCTTGGATCGTACCTACACTATTTCTAGATGAGAATCTGAGTAAGTGTCAGGATGACATCCGTCTTTGGATCGTACCTGAACCGTTTCTAGATTAGAATCTGGAGTAAGTGTCAGGATGACATCCGTCCTTGGATCGTACCTGAATCGTTTCTAGATCAAAATCTTGAATAAGTGTCAGGATAGCATCCGTCCTTGGATCGTACCTGGACCGTTTCTAGATGAGAATTTGGAGTAACTGTCACGATGACATCCGTTCTTGGATCGTACCTGAACTCTTTCTAGATGATAATCTGCTTTATTCAGAATATTTCCGTTAGGGAAGGGAAACTCTGTAATCCGCTTGGAGAATCCCGAGAAGCTTGGGGAATTTTTGTTGGAGCAGTAATTTGGAGATTTTTCTCTTCCGAGGGTATGAGAACACCTGACATCAATAGGTTGTAAGCCGAGAATATGGTGGTGACCTTGTAGTAGAATGCCCTTGTCTCGATACCTGTTGTAGAAAATATCAATCGGGGATTTTGTAGATGGTTTGATTGTTATCCCAACACTTAGAGTCCTTGGTGAATGCAGATCAGGATAATAAACCTTCTACTGATTAGACAAGTGACAAGATGACGGGACGTAGTCGTAAACTTTAATCCCTAACTTTTGCCTGGAATGTCATTTCAGATTTTTAGTCCACCGGGATACCCTTTTTTGCCCAAGCCTCCTTTTCAGGTTTTCGACTTGTCGGGTGTACAGATTTTTTTTATCCCTAATTTTTTCCTAGGCCAGTCAACCTAGCGGGTCTTTGTTCATACGTAGTATTTTTTGACTATGGCCACGTTCACCGGGTACGGAGAATTATCATTATCCATAATAGTAAGTGTTGTCACACTTCCATAAGTTGTTTGTTTGATCGTACAGGATTCGTTGCTGGAATTCATGCCCAATGCCCCAAGTTATTCAGATGGAGATCTGCCCCTGGCTATTCGGTATCTTTGAGAAATTACTTGAATCTTGACTTGACTGCCCCAGGTGATGGACAATGATCATGCCGTGCCCCTTGGTTGGAAGTGTTTTTCCACTTTAGGTGATCCTTTTCATTGAGAAGGTTTTTGTTCACTAGATATTCGTCATGCGAATTTCTCTGTTGTTGAACAAATAGTCGTATGCAAACAATGGTATTTTAAGAATGCAAAGCTTATTTATGTCTTGAAGTTTGAAAATTCATTTTTTAGTAAAACAAACAAATTTTGTAAAAGTGTGATGTCAACTCAGGATTTATAGCAAGTCCTACAGGAGTCAGGATTCCTTTTGTGACAGTATGCTCTCGACCTAACCCATGCTTCAGCTAGGAATTTTAAGGGTTGTAACGTGGCCTAGTTCACGGTTTAAGAAACAAAGGATAAAGGCTCAAAATTTATTTGTACCCACCCACTCTTCGTGATGTTCTTCAATCCTATGCTCAGTTAATTGTGCATTTTAAATCCCAATTGAGTCTGGCATCTTGTCCTTGACGTTCCGGTGATGGGTCAGATACTGAAAGTTTATTTTGAAGAGGCAATCATTTTTGTAATCTTCTATTTGTCGAGGATTTGTAATAACCTTTTTTTGGTTTCCATTATCCCTTCTTTTGCCTGAACTGTTTCTTTTGCGATTACAGTCATTGGGATGCCCCAGTTTTTTCTTAAGTCTCCTTCATAGTTTTTGACTTAACGTAATTTTCTTTTGAAAAATAATGACTTCCATCTTTGATTATTATGCGGAACCATCACCTTCTTTTGATTTGGAAGGACGTCTTCGATTGCATTCATTGTGTACGAAGAGGAAGATTGCGACTGAATGCGCGTCTGAATTGACTGAGAAACTACCCTACCTCAGGTTATGATTAAGGGTTTTAATTTGTGTGAAAAGAAAAACTCCTACTTCTTTGGCTCAAAGGGGTTGACTAGGGATTATCTTCCTTATAACTCCACTATTTGAGATTTGAAACAACGCCTGTACATCGTCATCAAGGTTTGTTCAATAGCACACTGTATGGATTGTGGTATCATTTTCGTCATCCTCCCTCTAAAGGCTTAGAGTTTTTGATCGAGAGTTGAATATCACAAAAAGGAAGTGAAACACAATTTAAGTATAGTGACAAAGAATGAAATAATTCAAGACAAACATATGCAATGCATTGATGAAATAAGAAAGTTTGACATAAATAAGTGTTCGAACAAATCAAAAGACAATTACAACTTGAAAATTCTAATGAACGAAAAACCTTGTTGTCAGAACTTGTCACTTTAGATGATGTTCCTTTGAGGAATGGCAGAAGAATTCCAGTTGACCATCTTGTGCGAATTCTAGCGCTCCTTCATCAATCAGGTCTTGAATTTTATTTCTCAATGTCCAACAGATATTGGTGTCATGTCCATGATTGTTGGATTGGTACGCACGTCTTGCATTTGGATTGTACCTTAGGGAGGCTGTGTTGGGATTTTGAGGAGGTTCCTTTAACGTAACCAGATTGGCCTCCAACATGTGTTGCAATGCTTGAGCTAATGACATGTTAATTTCGGTAAAGCGTCTTTCAGATGTATCCGCTTACGCTGATTTCCCTGTTGTTGTTGGCGAGGTTGTGGTTGGGCTTGTAACATAGCAGCAATTTAGAAAGGTCTACTCTCCAAGCCAACTTTTTGTCCCATCAAGGGTTGATGAATGACTTGATCCCCAGCCTCTACTGTTTGTTTCATAAGGTTGTATCTGTCTTGATGAAGCTTGTTGACAATGGTACTTAGCTCTTCTTGTCCCCAGGATAGGCTTTGGATAAGAGCCATCTACCCCAACATTTGGATTCTAATTGCTTCCATCTCAACCTGCAGTTGTTCAACCTGGTCATTCTTGTTGTTATCAGGACGTTTCTTAGTCACATTCCCAGTGAGGAGTGCTTTCAATTCTTCCTGCCCCTTGGATAGGTTTAGGAACATTTCCATGAACTGAGCCTCTTGAGTTTGAAGATCTCTGTTGTCTTGTTGGAGATCCATTGTTGTAATAAACAGCGAGAACATGAGAGACCTGTACAGGATCCTACATGTTATGCAATGAAATGTATGATATGTAAATGTTTTCAAGGAGCTCGCGGGGGAAACAAGAAAAATGTTAGGCGTTGCACTTTACAACTTTGATTGAAGCACTTCGTATCGTTGAAGGTCCTTCTACGAGAGTCAAGCTCACCATATCGAGTGGGTCATAGCCCCTGACTCAAGTTGTTGAGGTTTGATCTTCTGACAATATTGGCTAGAGGAAAATAAATCCCCTTGCCCCTTGCTAGACGTCTGATTTATCATAACCTGCGTCACAAACCCTTGAGATCCTTGAAATGGTTAAGGAAATGTTGTGGCATGATGTTATGATGTGTATGCTATGCGTTAAGCAAAAGTGTAAGGTGATGAAAAAAAGTGAACCCTGCAAGAAATCCAAATTATTGGATAATGACTGTAAACAAATCTTGCAAGGAAATCACGTTATCAGATAATAAAACCTTGCAAGTAGTTCAAGTTGAAAGCAAACAAGTCACACAAACAGCCTTAGGTTTAGGCTTGCATGGGTTTTAAGGTAGTACCCTCTTGTAGTTGGATTGGTTCAACCTGTTCTATAATAGAAACCGGGTTCTAAGGGATCTCAATATCACTGATCTTTCCCCCCAAATTTCGTTCCGATAGACAATTGACTTGCCACCAAACAAAACTCAAGAGTCAAACCTCAATGAGTGTAGCATCGAGTATCAACTGACTTTAGGTTTACACCAAAGACGGCTATCTCACTACGTCCTAAAAAGCTAAGTTGGTCAATTAAGGTGCTAAGGTCAGTTGACGCTTTACGATACCACACAGCGGCCCCGTATTCTCCTTGATTACTCAAGGGATACCGGTACACACCAAAGTATCGCATTAACTTAGCTACTGTTTCAACCCTGTCGGTATACTCCGCACAGCTCCCTCACAGTTTATTGCTACTTACCTAAAACGAATTCCCTGATCCAGGTTTAGGATCCAAACAACCCAAACATATACCCTTAAAAGTAAATCAAACAAGACAAGCCAAAGAAGCAATTAAAATGACCTAGATCCTAAGGTAAACCCCACTTTATAAATCATGTCCCCAGCAGAGACGCCAGTTTTGTAATATGGTGACAGAACTGACTGTTTTTTTGTTACTACTAGTTTTGTGTTTTTTTTTTGCAAATGTACGGTAAGCAAGAGTCCCCACCGACTTTTCTTTTATCCAATCAGGAAAGGGTGAAAAGAACAGAAAAAGACCTTTTTTTGAGATTGTTTGAGTATGGGGGTAGATTATAGAAAGGGAAGGTGTTAGCACCCTTTCTATCCATGGTTTTCCATGGGCTCTTAGGTACTTGCTCATTTTGAAATTTCTTTTGTGTGTGTTTTGAAAAGCTTTGAAAATTCCTTAGTGCAGCGTTTAACTTTATAGTAACCCTTGTGTCAGTTCTCAAGAGTGTGATAAAGTGTTTTTGAAAACTTTGTTCGAAAAGTGTAAGTGTGAAAAAACTGGTTGTTTTGAGCAAGTATTTAAGAGTTTCTACCTACTCGAAAAAGATTGTCCGTTTTCTTATTTCCTTTACATAGTGCTATCCTACTATTAAGGAGTAGGTAGCTCCATCGTTGGAGTTTGAGGTACAATCGAAAGGGACAATTACAGTCACTTAAGGCAACAGGGCAAGATCTCTTAGTAACTATCCTAAAGTTCTAAGATCGCATTTTGTTTTACCGAGTCAACCTTCGGAAGGGACTTGCGATCTCTGAATTAGAGGACAGTCACTAAGAATTCTCACGTTCGAGAATAATGACCATATTTCCGAGGCAACCAAAGTGGGAGATACCCTAGGGGTGAGCATGTGCAAGTGTTTGATTTCAGTTTATTTATCTTTGCATAGTTAGGGTGTTCTACTGTTTTAAACATTCGATTTATCTTTTGCATACAATCCTATTATCCATACATCTAAACAATTTAAACAATGGCAGAAATTAAAAGCGGAAAAGAAAATCTATGCTATTACAGGGCTTCAGGGGAGGGGGTTACATAACCAAAAATTGGGGAATTTAAACAGTAAATAAAATAATAAAACTAAACTAATTAAAAGCTATTACAACTCATAATCAGATACAATAATAATAAATTATAATAATAATATGAAAGTAGCTAACGCGTGCGACTTGAAAATGACGTCTAAAAATCTAAAATGCTCTAAGTAAAAGAAAATTATTTTTGTTGTTTTGTTTATTTGGAAAAAATATTTAATTATATTTAATTAATAAAAAGAAAAGAAAATTTAAAATTAATTATAAAACAAACCTAATGTTTTTTGGCATTTTTTATTTGAGGAAAAAATATTTAAGAACTAAAATTAATTTCCTAATGGGTTTTAATTATAGAAAAAAAAACCAATTACCCTAATTAATACTAATTATTTAATTAACAAAATTATTTTTTAGCAAAATATCTAATTCCTACATTTTTTGTGATTTTATTGATTTTTTTGTTTTAATTAAAAAAATGATTTTTAGAAGTAAACAAAACAAAATAAATAAAATGAAATAAAAAAACAATAAGAATAAAAAATGAGCCTGTATGAGCTTCAGCTGGGGGTGCTGATTGGAATTTCCAAGGCCCAAGTATGATGGCCCAATTGCCTACGCGTGATCCAATGGAGCCCTCATATGGGGGTTCACCAAGTTCTTTGCTTGTTGAACGTTGGATCTGGATTGAAAGAAGATCCAATGGCTGGATCTGGAGGTGCATGATGGGATTGCCTGATTGTGAGATGCGCTGGATCTATAACAAGAAACTCAGAAAATATGAAAATGTTTGGACCTGGGATCGACTCAGATCCTCTCCATTTTCAAACGCACGATTGACCATCTCAACTAACCTGTTTAATTGTTAATATAATATACAAATTAAAATATAACACAAGCAAAGTGCTTTGTCCAGAAAAACGGTGTGAAATTCGAACGAGCTAGTGTGTGGCTGCCACATGTTCATCTTCCTCTGAGAACCGTTGTTTTAGGTATTAGACTTATACCTATGGATAAAGTCCATAGCTATAACCTGTGACATTTCCAAAACGCAGCTATGGGCATGATAAAATCCCAACCAAGGGCATGACTCAGTTGGAAAGTACCCACTGAGCCTGAATATACCCTTGGTTTGGCCTAATTTAACATATATCAAAAAGCCCTAAAACATGATTTGAACCCTAAGAATGGTGTTTCATAATTCCTGCGCGTAAACTCAAATCATCCAAACGTATTGCATACATGATAATAAGCATGAATAAATGATTAAAACATGTTGATAATGCCAGAATTAAGGAAAACAATTTTTAAAAAAGGAGAAAACCTCGTGACTGTTATTATGCTTTATTCCTGATGCTTTGAGGCTTGGAATGAGTGGGATAACGTCACTGAATGTCTAGGAGTGTTGTTGTGTCCTTGGAATTGCTTGAAACGGCCTATAGGGGGATATATGATCAACACTTTTTTGACAAAATTTGAAATCTCTTCTTCCTTTGTGGGAGGTAGGTTGCGCATGTAATGTTGTCCTTTAGGGTTGCAAATGCTTTGTTATATGTAGTAGAATCAATCTAGGTCATTAGAATTAGAAAGAATCCAAGATATAATGGTCATGAATTTTTGATTTCCAATCTTTCCACATTTGAAGATTTCCTCTTGTTTTGAGCTTGCACGATTTTGTTCTTCATTTGACAGCTCATGAGATATTCAATCAATTCCAAAACAAATCTTATCCCATTTATTTGATTTATTTTTTATTTAATTTTATTTTATTTAAATTTTAAATAAATAAAATCAAAATAAATTAAATAAATAACTGAATGAGGCATGGAGTGGTTCATGGGTCGTGGAACATGTTTGGAGTGTGTTGCAAGCATAAAAAGTTAGGCCATTTGAAGAAAATGCATTTTGGGCATGGTTGACTTTGTGCAAATTTTCAAAAATGGCCAACTTTGACAATGTATCTCTCTCTCTCTCTCTCTCTCTCTCTCTCTCTCTCTCTCTCTCTCTCTCTCTCTCTCTCTCTCTCTCTCTCTCTCTCTCTCTCTCTCTCTCTCCTCTCTCTCTCTCTCTCTCTCTCTCAATTTTGACCCTAAGAGGGTGTTATTGGACTTTTTAGAAATCTTAGGATGTCCCCTAAGCAACCTCTTTGGTTTCATCTCAATTGGGTTTTCCATGTTCATGTAAGAAGCTTTGACCCAAAAGGTGTTTTTGTTGGCTTTTAAAAAGGACCTATAATGTCTGATTTTATATCTTTTCATGAGTGAATTTATTGAACTTGAGGGATGAATATGAATTGTAGGGAATTGGTTTCTCTTCAAAACGAGCCTTGGATGAGAAATTTATGATAAAGTATGAGAAAGTTATGCATGGTCAAAGTTTGGTTGACTTTTCTTATAGAAACCCTAATTTGGGCAACTTTTGACTTTTGATGAATTAGGAGCGTTTCTTGAGGAATCATGATCAAACCTTGATCACATGATGGATAATACTTCAAAATATTGATGTTTACTAAAAATCTTGAAGTTTGACTGTATTTGGGCCATAGTTGACTTTTGCCCTAGTACAGTTTGATTTTTAGGTATTTGAGCAGTTGATTGAGCAAACTTTTGTGCAAGGAATGAAAATTGGCATGAATGATCTTGAGGATGTATTAGGTAAATGGAGACCATTTGGGACCCTTGGAACTCAAACATCTTGATGAGGAGTGAAGCCCTAGTTTGAGGCTTATTGTCTTAAGAGGAGGATTTGTCTGGTCAATCCTTAGTCAACTTGAGCCATTGAGGACCTCTAGGAGTATGTCTTGTGTGAAAATGGGAGGGAAAACTTTGGGGTACAATAGTGGGGGAACTTATATGATAGGAATGATCGAACCGAAAGCCTTCAACGGATACCGGTTCATACTCATTGCCATTGATTACTTCACCAAGTGAGTGGAAGTTGCATCCTACGCAAATGTGACAAGACAAGTGGTTACTCGGTTCATCAAATAAAATCTAATATGTAGATACGGGGTTCCTAGTAGGATCATTATAGACAATAGGTCCAATTTGAACAAAAAAATGATGATGGAGTTATGCGATGACTTCAAGATCGAGCATCATAAGTCCTCACCATATCGACCCAAGATGAACGATGCGGTTGAAGCTGCCAATAAGAACATCAAGAAAATCATTCAGAAAATGCTGAAGACATATGAAGATTGGAAAGAAATGCTCCCCTTTGCTCTACATGGCTATCGTACTTTCGTATGTACATCAACAGGTGAAACTCCTTTCTCTCTAATATATGGCACGGAGGCGGGTACTCCCGTATGAAGTGGAAATTCCATCACTTCGAGTCCTAATGGAAAAAAAGCTTGAAGAAGCTGAGTGGATTCAGGACGCGACTTGATCATCTTAACCTCATTGAAGAAAAATGCTTGACAGCTTTGTGCCACAACCAATTGTACCAAAAGTGGATGGAGAAAGCATTCAACAGAAAGGTTCATCCTCAAGTGTTCAAAGAAGGGGATTTAGTGCTCGAGAAGATTCTACTACCTCGCCTTGATTCACGTGGTAAATAGACACCTAACTACGAAGGTCCATATGTGGTAAAAACAACATTCTCGGGTGGTGACCTTATCCTTATAACAATGGATGGGGAGTAACTGCCATATCCAACAAATCCAGACGCGGTAAAATAATACTATGTATAAAAGGCTCGCTAAGTTCTAACCCTAAACGGGCGACTTAGGAAAAAAGGAGCGTCCCGGTGGATGGAAACCCTAAAGGGAGATCCAAGCAAAAATTAGGGGACATACACAAAAATTTTTTTACCCCGATGGATTGAACACCAGAAAGGGAGATCCAGGCAAAAGTTAGGGATCTTGCTTAGAAATAAAGAACAAAAATATTGTGATCTAAGAACCATGACTACGACCACGGGAGGAGAGGGATTGATCTAAATCATTTGACTCAGAAGCAAAAGGGATTGGAGCTATCAAGAGGACATTGGAGAAACAACAGGTAGCAATTATCATTTTCATTGCCATTTTCAATTTAATTAAAACTTTTTGTGATTACCTCTTTAAAGGAATTGCATCTTGTTCTCTCGCCTATTTAGAGGCATATTGATCAATAAAACATTTAATTTTTCAAATTTTCAATTTTGTTTTTCCATTTCGGACTTGTTTGCAAATACTACGATTATTTCTTGTGAAATATGCATTGAAATCATTTTGGGGATTTAACAAATAAAAGCATTTGATATTAACATCAAAAAGCATTTTGGTTAGAAAAATATCAAAAGTAAAATCCACATCTACGTCCATGTCTACGCCTACGTCTGCAACTACGTCCACAGCCTGCGTCCGCGATACATATATCAAAATATTGTTGACCCTTGTTCATCATATTCAAATCGACTTGAAAACAACACAACAATGCAACATACTACATTAGAGAGCTAGTGAAACAAAACCAATGGTTAAAAGGAGAGAACTTTAAAAAAAGAACTTTTGGTGCATAGATAAACATTTGGGACATATACAAACACTTGGTGCATATACATTTGGGGCATATATAAAATACTCGGGGCATATACATTTAGGTTCCATACCAATATGAGGCATTATGCATATAGACTATTGTTCTTCTTGGAAAGCAATTCAATAGGGTATAATTCTATTGAGTTATTATTTGTTGTTCTGTCAGCCGATGTCATAACATCTGTTGTGACATTGTGTTTTGTTAAGACGTCAGTCTTGAATTCTGGTTGTGTGCTTGCTAGAATTTCAGCAGCGTTTATAATGCTTCATTTCAAACTTCTTTAACATCTTAAGAGCATTTCTCTTTTCGTTCATGAGCTGTCCTTTTTTGGACTTTGAGACTCTATGCCAAGAAAGTATGTCATGAATCCAAGGTCACTCATCTCGAATTATTTCAGAAGTTCACTAGTGAACTTAGAAATACTATTCTGCCACTATGCGTAATCAACAAATCGTCTACATATGGACAAAGAATGATCACCCATTCAGCTTTATTCGTCTTCACATATACGTTGTGTTCTTATATACATTTCTTAAAGCCAACATTCTTTAGGAAACCATATATCCTCTTAGATCTTGTTTCAAACCATATAACGTTTTTCTCAACATGTTGAACCTCACTTCTTGGTTTTTCACAACAAAACTAATGGTTATGCTACATACATCTCCTCTTCAAGCGGTTCGTTCAAGAACGTAGATTTGATATCCATTTGATAGATGGACCCATTTTTATCATCCACAATACCAACAACTATCCTTATTTTTTAAATTCAAGCAGTCACAGCAAATACCTCCTCAAAGTTTATGCCTTCTCTTTGCAAAAATCCCTTTGCAACTAATTGAGTCTTATTCTTGATTATTTCACCTTTGATATTTGACTTCACCTTAAAGACCCATATTAACCAATTGCCTTTTTTCCTCCCAGTAGATCAACCAAATCCCAAGTACTATTTTTCTCAATCGATTCTAGCTCCTCCTTTATGTTACAAATCCACTTTGGATCACTCAAGGCCTCTTCCGTCTTAACAGGTTCAGATTTGGCCATAAGTGTAAAGAGGACGAACTCACCATCATCATTTAATTTTTTGTCATGGATTATCTCACAATCTTGGAGTCTTTAAGGAAATCCTATTTTCCTTGTTCTTCTTCTAACATTTTAATCAGTTCAGGCTTTGACTTGCGGCATTTCTGCACTTCCCTTTTTTGCAGAATCTGAAATTTTGAAGGTGTAACCAATTAATGGCGGCTAGTAACTGGTTACTAGCTACTCGTAATCGGTTACAACCTATTGCATTTTCTTTAATTCATCAACCACCATGTTTCTACTGATCACAATCTATTTATTTGTAGCATCAAACAATTTATAATCTCTAGTGGAGTGATACCCTACTAGTCTTCATATCAGCATGGGCTTGGGATTCTTATTTAAATAACCCCATCTTCCAAAATAGTAGCTGCAAAAATTCAACACAATCTTCTGCATGTAAATAGGAATAAAATAGAAAGTTTCCTGAAAAGTCTCCAAGATCCTATTTATGAAACAAATGCACTTCTGGCACAGAAATAATGCTCCTAAAATAACCCTCTTTGGAAAGTGACAACGTGTGAATCAAAACCAAATAGAAACTCACACTTTAAAACCAATCTTCCAAAAACAAAAACAAAAAAAACTACCACCTGGTATAGCATGTCACGACATCATGTTACGACATCCTGCTAACCATCAATGAAGTTTGACCAACATGTCAAGACATCTTGTAATAACCAGTTTTAAAATGAGAGTCGCCAACATTAATTTTTATCCTAGGGAATATAAAGGAAAAACCCTAATTGATGATATAGAGATTCTAAGTTTTTGACTCACTTTAGACGAAGGGAAGATGTTAGGCACCCTTCATCTACATTGTTCACAAGGATGCTAGGGTTTAGGTTTAAGGTTTAGAAATATGGTTTTAATTTTTTAGTTAGGTATTAGAACATATTTGGAAAATATGTTGTCATTGTCGTTACAAATTGATTTTGTTTAGAAATAAGAGATTAGATTAGATTGCGATTGATTTGTAAATATATTCTTTGATTGTTTTGATTCTGTTTATAAATTTAGAATTAGGTTCTTCAAATTAATTATGTATTTAGACATGTTTATATGGACGAATTTAATCAATTAATAAAGAAATCTGCAATATTTAATTTTTATTCAATTTGACTCAAAACAAATTTATGGATCTAGGCTGTTAGGGTTAATTGATGAAGGAAATGGAACCTTGGGCGCCATTACAGATTAGGGTTTCAATCTTTTTGATTGACTCGCTCAACAATAATGAAAATAAAAATATTAAAATAATAATATTAATAATAATAAATGTTTACTAATATTATAAAAATAATATTTAAAAAGAGTTGGTTGACTCGGTCAACCTTGACAAACCAGTGGGCTTTCAAACCCCTTAATGGGCTAGAAATTCTCCAAAAAACGCACAAAAAGTAAGTGGGCCTGCTTGAAATATTCTAAACATACGTCCTTCTTGTTTTTATTAAAACAAAACTTTAATGGGCTGAAATCTCAATAATAAATATAACCTCATTCCAAATGTGATGAAAGCTTAATGACCGTTTCCCCTATTTAATTACTCTTCGATTTCAGGGTGCGAGAATACGCAGGTCTCGCACACTCAAATTGGAGAGTTATTAAATAATTGAAGACCCCAAAATGTTACCAAAATATTATAAGGATACGATGTACAACATTTCTACGAGCGTAGAGAAAATAGGCACAAATGTTGATGTATCATTTTACCAGAGTTTGAATGAGAAGGTTTGGTTCAACTTATATACAACGATGCAGATAACTCGTCAATACCTAAAAGAGTTTGTAAATTTTTTTCCGCGTATTCACCATAACCTAGGAGTCAAATAACACAAGTTTGAAAATTGACTTACTAATGCTTTGAGACTAACATAGTAAGCTTATAGCGCTTATTTTGTCTATTCATCACAGCCTAGGGGATGAATAAAACAGAGCTTGATAATACATTTCCTCACGGAGACTGACTTAATAAATTATATCGCAAATTTTGTTATGTTCACTACAACCTAGAGAGTAAACAATATGAGGACGAAAATGTGCATTTATCACGACCTAGAGGATAAATGACACGAGGATAGGCCTATAATTTCATCACAACCAAGAGGATGAATAATATAACCTTGAAAATTTGCATACCTATCACAACCTAGGAGATATATGATTGAAAAGTTTGTGCGTTTATCATGACCTATAGGATAAACGACACGCAGATAGATTTATATATTCATTACGACCTAGAGAATGAATAATGTAAACTCGATAGTTCATACACCTATCGCAACCAAGATGATAGATGATTGAAAAGTTTATGCGTTTAGCAAGATCTAGAGGATAAACGACACAAAGGTAGTCTTACGTATTTATCACGACCTAGAGGATAAATAATGAAATCTTGAAAATTCACATACCTACCATAACCTAGAGGATATATATTTGAAGAAGTCTGTGCGTTTATCACGACCTAGAGGATAAACGACACAAAGGCAGTCTTACATATTTATCACGACCTATAGGATAAATAACGTAATCCTGAAAATTTACATAACTTCCACAACCTTGAGGATAGTTATTTGAAGAATGTTTTCGTAATCAAATCTTAGATAGCTAGACCAAAGATGAGATTGAAGTTTTATCGGTTGTGTATGTTCTCAATGAATGTATTCGTTTGTTTTATGGACCAAATAATCCAACGATAATCCCCAAGAAAGTTCGTAGTTTTAATCAAAAATGTGTTTGGACAATGCCATGCACAATGCCCTTGATATGGAACCCTAATATATATATATATATATATATATATATATATATATATATATATATATATATATATATATATATATATATATATATATATATATATATATATATATATATATATATATATATATATATATATATATATATATATATATATATATATATATATATATATATATATATATATATATATATATATATATATATATATATATATATGCACTGAGTATTTTGTATGTGCCCCAAATGTTTTTGTATGTACCCCAAGTGTTTGTATATGCCTCAAATGTTATATATGTCCCAAATGTTTGTATATATTTTATTATTTTCTCCTTCTCCTTTTAAACCATTAGTTTTGTGTCACCGACTCCCCAGCATCGTATGTTGCGTTGTCGTGGTATTTTGAATTGATTGGAACAAGATTAATGGTGTTAGCAGGATTTTAATATTCATATACAGGCGCAGGCATAGGGGTGGACGTAGGCATAGATATGGATATGATTGTAGGCGTGGACATAGACGTGGATTTTCTTTCGATGTTTTTCTAACTAGAGTGATTTTTCGATGTTTTATCCAATGTTTTTATTCATTTTTCAAATTCCCAAAATGGGTTCAATGCAGTATTCATAAGAAATAAACGTAGTATTTGCAAACAAGTCTGAAAAGGAAAAACATAATTAAATGATTTGAAAGAAAAAAAGTAAATGTTTTATTGGTAAATATGTCTCGAAATAGGCGAGAGTACAAGATGCAATTCCTTGAAAGAAGTAATTACAAAAAGTTTAAAACTGAAAATGGCAATGAAAATGATAATTGTTAATGTTGTTAGCTCCAATCTCCTTTTCTTATGAGTAAAATTATTTGGATCAATCTCTCTCCTGCGTAGTCGTGGTTCTTAGTTCGCGTTCTATTTGTTCTTTATTTTGGATAAAATCCCTAACTTTTTCCTGGACCGCCCTTTCGGGTTTTCAATCCACCGGGATAAAATATTGGTGTATGTCCCTAATTTTTTCTTGGATTTCCCTTTAGGATTTTCAATCCATCGGGACTCTCCTTTTTTGCCTAAGTCTCATGTTTAAGGTTAGAACTTAGCGAGCTTTTTATACATAGTATTTTATGACTGCGTTTGAATATGTCGGATGTGGGAGTTCTTACCCATCCATTGTTGTGAGGATGAGACCTCCATCCGAGAATGTTGTTTTTACCACGTACGGACCTTTGTAGTTAGGTGTCCATTTACCACGTGAATCAAAGCGAGGTAATAAAATCTTCTTGAGCACCAAATCTCCTTCTCTGAACACTCGAGGACGGACCTTTTTGTCAAATGCTTTCTTCATCCGTTTTTGGTATAACTGACCGTGGCACAAAGTTGTCAAGCATTTTTCTTCAATGGGGATGAGCTGATCAATGAATACCGAATAATTTTCCTGACCTGACACCAAATGTACACTTGTTCGGATTCAACCTCAGTTTGAACTTTCGCATACATTCGAATAAGTTTTTTAAATGTATGATGTGATCCTCCTCTGTATGATATTTGGAAATCATATCATCTATGTATACCTCAACTTCTTTGTGGATCATATCATGAAATAGTGTTACCATAGCTCGTTGATAAGTTACCCCTACGTTCTTTAGAATAAAAGGCATCCCTTTGTAACAGAAAGTTCCCCAAGGATTCATGAAAGTAGTCTCTTCCATATCCTCGGGTGCTATTTTGATCTGATTATAACCCGAGAAACCATCCATGAATGAAAATATTGAAGATTGAACTGTATTATCCACCAAAATACCTATGTGAGGTATCAAGAAATCGTCTTTGGGACTTGCTTTGTTCAGATCCCAATACTCTACACACATGCGTACTTTGTCGTCCTTCTTGAGCACTGGCACGATGTTATCTATCCAAGGTGGATAATCTACCACTGCTAAGAACTCAACATCAAACTATTTAAGGACTTCTTCTCATATCTTGTTAGATATGTCTGGATGAGTTCTTCTAAGCTTCTATCTAACTAGAGAGCAACCTTCTTTGAGAGATAGTGTATGCACCAAAATATTTGTATCCAATCATGGAATATCTCTGTAAGACCAGGAAAATATATCCATATATTCATGTAACAACTTGATTAGTCTTTCTTTGACGCTTTCCTCCAATGTTACTCCTAGCTTGATCTCTTTCGGATCTTCCTTTGTGCCAAGGTTGATGGTCACAATAGATTCTTGGTATGGTTGTCTACTGTCAGCTTTATGCTCTAATTTCCTTATTAATTCTTCAGAGAGTTAAATATCTTCATCATCTTCTTCTTCCGCTTGGTTGATGGGTGCATAAAAATCATATCGGATAGCAGAAATAATATTATTGGTGGTTTTAGGCATGGATCTGCACATTTATCAAGTTTTGGTGTAGTTTTAGTATGTGAATTTGAAAAATTCATATGAAGAAAAGTATTTTCGTTTTAAAACATATGAGGTAAATGAAAAAGAAAGAAAAGGATCTTAATTGAATGCAAAATATAACTCTTATTAATTGAGAGTGTTTTTTGAAACAAATTGGCGGACCCTTACGAGCTACCCCTATGCCTCGGGTTTGACATAGTATCTTTCAAAAACAAGAAAAATTACTTTGGAAAGAAAAAGATCTCTGGAATCTCCATGGTGGTCCAATTCTTGAATTCTTCACCTGAAGCACATTCACAGATGAAGTCAGATACTCTTTTGGTGTTGCTTTTGTTAGATATCATTACCACTTGTTCATCGTGCTCTACTCTTTTGTTGATAAAGGTTTCCTCAAAGGGAGGAAATTGCGCTTTGCCTTTTGGTAGCCTTTGATAATTCATAGTACAAACCAAAATGATTCTTCTTTTTAGGTATCTCCACATGTTTACCCCAACCTTTTGAGGTGCCATTTTCCACAGCTATTTGTAAGTCTTTCCATGAAGTCAAAGTAGGTTTCTTAATTTTCTCCACTGGCAGGTTTACCATTGAAGCAACCTCTAAGACTTGAAATGGAATTGCTATACAGTCTTTATCAGCACTGATATGTCTATAGGACTCTATGTGACTTATAAAGATGTCCTCTTCACCTTGGATTATAACCAATCTTCCTTCAATGAAGAATTTCAATTTCTGATGTAAAGTTGAATTAACGGCCCCTGCTGCATGAATCCAAGGTCGTCCAAGTAAACATGTATATGCTAGTTCTATATCCATGACTTGAAAAGTGATATAAAACATATGCGGGCCGATATTAACAGGAAGATCCACTTCTCCAAATAATGTACTTTGGGAACTATCGAAAGCTTTGACTTTCGTAGTACTTGGATTTATAACAACAATATCTAGTGTTAATTTCATCAGACTGAATTTTGGCAACACAGTGAGGGAAAACCAGTATCGATGAGTAGCCTGGATAGGCTTGTAGTACCTATCTAAATATAAATATGCAATGTTTTGTTGTGATTTGTGCCTTATGGAGGCTACTCACTGTCATTAAAACCTATATATGATCCAGATGTCATATTTGCTACAACATTGTCAAACTGATTCACTGTTATCTCTTCCACAACATGAACAGAACTTAAAACCTTCAATAGAGAGTATCGGTGCACTTCTGAGTTGAGGAGAAACGAGAGTATTGAAATCTTGATCAGGGTTAGGTGTAGCTGATCCACCATCCTATAATCTTTCCTATTGATTATTTTCAAGAACTCTCCCGCCTCTTGGTCAGTAAATTTTTTTCTTGGAGGTTCTTGTTATTGGCTTGCCTCCACCACAGCTTTTCCCTTATCCTTAATTACATCATCATTTCTCTTCAGTGGTTCAGGACTATAGATTCGACCACTGCGGGTCATGCCCCATGTTCCAGCTATATTTGTGAACGTCAGGCCTTGACTTGTCGATGGCTCACATTCTTGCTTTAAACCATTGACATAGATCGTATAATCAAAACTCCACGGTACCATTTTTTTAAACTTTCATAAGGGGTAGAAGACGACCCCCTAATCACCATTGTAGTCTTTGGGACTACTGGTATCCTTAGAGTTTGTCGTGGTATCATAACAGGCGCTTCAATGGACTCTCCCCATGGAATCACAATAGTTTTCTTATTAGGACTCGACCCTTGGAAAGGAACTACCAATGGCTTCTTCGTACTTCCATCGATCGCAGCAACATATTCTTCTTTAGGGTATTGCCTGAATTGGACTATCCTCAGATCCACCAATTTTTGTAATGTCTTCTAAAAAGATTCATTATGTTGCAAGAGGAACCCACACTCCAACAAATATTCTTTCAAAAGGTTTATAGGGGCCTTTACTTGTCTTGTTGCCCCAAAGTCAGTGACTACCTCAATTGCATTCACAACTATCCCACCATGCAGAGGCAAGGGATTTGTCTTGATACTTGGCTTATCAAAAATGATATCTTGAGAATCCAAAAAATCTTGAACCTTATGTCTGAAGGCCTAACATTTTTCTATGGTATGCCCCGGAGAGTTGGCATGATACTCGCATATGGAATTTGCATAGTACTTTTGTGGGAGTTCCCAAACTAGAGGAGCTAAAGGCTTCAGCTCTACCAAATATGTTTTTATTAAGTGTTGCAATAATTGAATGTGCGGCATGGGGAGAGGATCAAATCTTCTCGAAGGTCTTTCAAAACTGTTCTGTTGTTGTTCTTGTGGAATTAGAAAGGGTTATTATGTTCTTGAATGCGATGCTACAACATTGATTTCTACTTCCTTATTTTTAGAGAAGTTAGGGACATGTCTTTTTGGATTATAAGGGGTACTAGATGATGTCCCTTGTATCTTCCTGCTCTTTATACCAACTTCAATTATTTCACCAATAGTCACCAAATATGAAAATCTGGAAGAAACACTCCCTACCATCTTATCATAGTGCAATCCTTGTAAAGTTCCCATGAACATGTTGACTAATTATTTCTCAAAGAGTGGTGGTTGTACACGGGCTTCCATTTCTCTCCATCTTTGAGCATACTCCTTGAAAGACTCCTCCTTGTTCTGAGACACGTTTTGGAGTTGCATACAGTTAGGTGCCATGTCCAAGTTGTACTCATATTATCTCAAGAAAGCATTGGCAAGATATGCTCATGTCTGGATTTGAACCCACTCCAATTGCATGTACCAATCTAAGGATGCCCACTCAAACTATCTTAGAAGCAATGGATCATTAGCTTTTAGTCATGAGCATATGCATGTATATTTCTGCAATACACGCGTAGATGGTGCCTCAGACATGTGAGTCCATTATATTTTTCAAAGTCAGGTACTTTGAATTTTGAAGGGATCACCACATCAAGAACTAGACCCATTTCGATAGCGTCGACATCGAAAGCATCGTAACCCTCCATAACCTTTAACCTTTCTTCAAGAGCTTTGTAATGGTTGAATGCTAAGCGATTTTCAGCGACATGGGCGTGGGTTGTTCTTTGAGGTGCTTGATTGACATCTCCTAACTCATGGTCTCCATATTGTAGGTCTATGTAGTTGTCTGTGTTGTTGAACGGAATATGCAAGGTATGCGATGCTCCTACCTTCGGTGGAGGCAGGACAATCCCTTCAGTATCAGCTTTTCTGACCTCTTGTTGAGCAAGAGTTGACTTTTGAGGTCCTGATTCTGGTTTTCTTCTTGGTTGATGACCACTCGATGCACCAATAATATGGGTTACTTCTTCAAAGGCTACCCTAGGAATATGTTCTTTCCTCTCGATGATGTTCTTCAAGGCTATAAGAACTTGGCTCATATCTTCCTTCATCGAGTCGATGTTGCCTTTCACTTTCTCTAAATCTTCCCCGAATGCGGCTTGGTTCTCTTTGATCTATTCCATCACTTTCTTTTGACGGGCCCTCGTTTGATATGGCGGTCGGAGAGGTGGTGCTTTTCTACCAATGTTTTAACTGGATATGATTTTGAAAATTAATGAGTTTTTTTTTTTTGTAATGAAATGTGGAATAATGCGATGTTTGCGAATGCATGGATGCGTATAAATATGCTAAGAGTTTTTCTTATTTTTTTGAATGTCTAATTCACTTGGATATTTATTTTTCTTTTTTTATGTATTTATATTTTTCAGGTTTTGCTTTTTATTGGTGAGCATCTAAAAATTAATACACAATCGAGATATAGAAACAAAATACTTTTATTGAAGTAACAATTGTCTTTTAAAAAAGAGAATACAATTCAGATATTGAAAAATATTTAAACCAAAACATCAAAACTTGCTGAAAGAAGTAATAAAGGGAAACAAAATCTTCTAAGCGCGACTGTGTATTTTTGCTCTGAAGCCAACAACCATAGTCCAGCAAAGCTTGAGGAAGTCTTCAACGTATTTTGGAAGAGGGACCTCACACTTTCTGCATCTCTAAAACTTCTAGGGATGTCCTCAATGATATTGTTGGCTCGGAAGGCGAGTGTTGCATGCTTGTCTTTATAGAACTAATATTCTTGGTAGAGGTCCAAAATTATCTTGTGCTTATCCTCTCCTACTTTGGAGATCTTTGCACACTGCTCTTCCCAATATAATTTTGTATCCCTCATCTTCGTATAGAGTCTCCTTTGTATAAGGAAATTCTTTCGTAGGTTTTATAACTCATGACACACTTGCTCGTATTCATCAGCCTTTTGGGCGAGAAGTCTTTCTGCCTTTTCAGACAGTTTCCCTTTGATATTCTTGATCTTTGTCACATCTGGCTTGATGACATTAACAAGGACAAGTTTTTTCCCTCTGGCATTCATTTTTAAGACACTTCATCAAAAATCTTTGATTATTTTTTTTATCTTGTGAATAAGACACACAAAAAATAATGGAGGATAATGAATATGTAAAATGCAAGATGTATGGATGCATGATTGTGTGGCATAGTAACGAGATTTTATTTAAGGTATCCTTAGTTGGTAGACTCATAGTTTTGGCCTACGAATATTCTACCCTACTCATGAGGTGGTTTCCTTAAGGGTATCATGAATAACACTAAAGGGAAAGGCACAAGGGTGTCCCTTAAGTAAAGCCTCATTACAGACCAAAACTTTCATTTCTAAGGTCGTGAAAGCTCTCACCATTATTTTTTAATTTAGGGTTTATACAAAAATTCATAGGCTTCATTCCAAAGTCCTACCCTCCAAGAGGATATCTCTTGAGACATATTTCTTTTTTGGAATTCCACCGACTCTAGGAGAAGTCATCACAAAAACTCATAGGGATGATGTATCCTCTGTCATACCCCAAATTTGTCCTACCTTTTTACTTTTATCTGGCTTAGGCTTTGCATTTCATTTGCATCATTTTTATTAGGTCATTCACATATCATCCCTTCATTCAATAAGGAATGAGATCAAGAAGTAGTGTTTGGTACGAATTAGGGTTTTACTTTGCTTTGGGCTTCTTTATCAAATAAAGGGTTTTGTCCCTCTATCATCAGGGGACCATTTCTTCATAAATTGGGTTTGCGTTCACTTGAGATCTTCCATCAACTACTTGTGCTACAAGTTATTCAACTGGAATTCTTATCAAGGGTTGGACTAGAGAAAATAAGATTTTTCTATGGTTCATGGGTCATGATACACTTTCTTATAATTGTATTCATCGATTTCGATTAGGGCTTTGACCAAGATCATCACTTAATACGCATCATGGCTTAGGTTTTCTTGTGATAAGAGCCTTCCTCTAGTTGCCTGAGTTATAAAACATTAGTTAAGATAAGAGACATGAATTCATGGATACTTTCTCCAATCAACCTTGGTTTGAGATACAAGGTTTGGGAACAATTGCTTATGGTATAAATTATGCTTTTTAACTTCACACGACAGGTTAAATTCAAGTTTGGCAATTAATGTTCATTTTAGTCGGGTGTGGCTTACAAGTTTGTTTTAAATACAATTTCCTATAAAATCGTGAGATGATATACAAATGTTGAATTCAAATCTTGGAAAGCTAATTGGAAAGTAAAGGAAATATGGAATTCTTGAATTTTGAAAGTCTCATCATTCCATTCAAGCTTGTTACAAAAGAGTTCATCTATTAACTTTATTCAAGTATCAAGCAATTCCATTCATATTACAACTCATTGTTCATATTACAAGGATTTTAAGTCATGGTTCATTCATATTACAAAAAATATTCAAGGCATCATTTTGTAGATTGAAACAAAAGGAAAAGATGAGAGAAACATGTTAAATTTACAAGGTTTATCCAATGTTTTTCAAATGAAACATCTACGATTCAATTAGATTCAAATATATCCAATCGTTCTTTATGTTCTACATGAGATATTGGGAATAACATTAAAAAATTCTAAATCCCTAAAAGTAATACAATGATATGCCATAAATCTCCATGAAATGTCAACTTGGTTCCTTGCCAATTGTTGTCCATTCTGCTGTTGTGCACAAGACATGCCATTGCTGTCACATACAACCAAAACTAGTCCAAATGCTCAGCTTTCCAAATAGTCCTATTCTTCCCACAACAATCCAAGACTAGCCCTGCATCAACATGCTGCAAAACAGTCCAAAAACATGTCAAAAACTTTTTGCCGATAAACAAACAAAATCAGTCATGTACAGACTTGTTAAACTAGTCCAAAGATTACACTAGAATGAGCAACATAAAGACTACATTAAAAGGCCACAAGATAGTTAACCAAAAGTGTTCAAATTCATCCCATTTTACCCTAAAATACCCATCAATATTCCTATATAACAAGCCTTATACACACCATGAAAGGGGAGGAAAAAGAAAGTATTAGAATTCCTGCAGAAAATTTGATACTTCCTCCACAAAATTGTTTCAAGTCACCTCGCCTCAAAACTTGCATAATTCAGCTTCATCAACTTCCAAATACTCCAAACCTATCTTTGTTTTCTCTGTGCTTTATCACTCTTTACTTTCAAACTAAGCTCTCATTCACCACCATTCTTCAAACATACGACAACCCTATCAAACCTCTAAAACTACACCAAAAAAACACGTTGAAACCTGCCCAAGCTCTACTAAAATTCACCTTCATCAACCTCTACAGCCTTACACTCATCATCCTCAATTCCTCATAACCATAATCTATACTCAAAACAACACCCTGCAATACCACCTTTAACATCTCAAAATCTTAGCACCTTCAGAACCATAACCTTACAATACCATTCAACTTTGCATCCCTAACATCAACTTACCTCTCCTACGCCCTCTGAAACCTCTCATTGTATAAAAAAACTTCACTCACTAAATCTCTCTACTTAAACCTTCAACATACTTCATTCAACCTGCAAAACCATACTTCACCTTTAATACCCCCCTTGAACCTCCCAAAACCACCCCTGCTAAACCTTCGTACAAAAACAACCGAGACAGGTGTGCCACACTTATCTCTTTGATAACCTGTAGCAAAGCTTTACTCAAGTTACCAACTCAACACACATGAATCCACAGCCCTCCATACTTCATTCAGTCACACGCATACACATCAAAATAGACCCTATCTTCACAACTTCATCTCAAAATCGTAACTCTTCTACGGGCATCAGTAGTACACACTCAAAACGCAATACTCGAAAAAACAACAACACAACATCGCAACATAAAAAAAAGCATAAAAAATAAGAGGAAGAAGAAAGAAGAAGATTGGGACAAAGGTTCATACCAGACTCGGATTGTTTTTGGATTTCTCATCGTCAGATTTGGAGCACCGGACTCATCGCCGGTAGGTAGACACCCTTCAATCTATTCTTTAAGCGTGTGATATGTGTTATTGTTTTTGTTTGGAATCCCGAAATAATGAACTTCGAAGTGAGACATAGCTTCGAAACAGAAGTGCGTCGAAGAAGAGTGATTGGAGGACACGATGGTCGGATCGGTGGTGTTCGAAAAACTTACAGTGGTTTGAGGCGCAGAGAAGAAAAGGGGAAGGATTTACAGACGAAAGAAGAGGAGGTTGTGAATCTGTTAAAGGCATGAGAAATCCTAATTTTGAACCCTAAGAAGACAAATGAAGTGTTCAATTGTTTTCTTCAAATTTCATTTAATTCTTTTTTAGTTAATATAATCAGAGTTATTGAAAATCTGAATTGGAGATGGCAATGCAAGCTGGACTAGAGCGCCTGGGCCTTGATGCACCTTCGTAACTTCCTTGTAAGCACAATATTTGTTTTTATTTTTATTTTAGTCTAGCTGATTTTTGTTTATGTAACTATGGGACAGTCTGTTTTGTTTCATCCATTTGTTTTGTTTCATCCATCTGTTTTGTTTCATCCATAAGCCCAGCAAATTTTTATCTTCTCATCACCACTTTCTGTTTTATACCCCCACTCTAATTAAAGTTTTGTTTTATTTCTTTTACTAATTTATTTAGTTTTTCTTATCAATTTAGTTTAGTTATTAAATTCAATTATATAATCATGTTTTTTCTTTTGGTTAATTAGATAATTTCTATTATTAATTAGTTTAGTTTTTGAATTAATTTAGGGCTCGTTGTGAATTTACTCTAATATTTGTTTTAGTTTAGCTAATCACTTTTGCTATTATGCTTAATCACATTTCTTCACCTAGTGAATATCACACAAAAATATTTGCTTCGTATTTCTGTTACTTTTGTTTGGTTTGATTGCTTGGTTAAATCTTGATAACATATTCCCTTAGGAACTCTATTAAATGATTAAACTTTGTTTTGATTGTTTTAACGTTGAATTAGAATTTAGGATCAATCCCTGCATGATAATTAATTAGGTTAAAACTTTCCTTTCAAACACTCCACATTAGGTCCATCATTGTACATGACAACATTAGGGTAGACTTCCACCTTAGACTTTTCTTTTGTATTGCGTATTTCCTAATTAAAACTAAAACTTCTATCCTTTATCGAAAAAAATCCAAAAACACTTAATCATTATTCAACTTATTCCACACTTAACAAAAACACTCAACAAGTCAAAGATTTCTTCAAAAGGGCATGTTATCTTCGCTCTACCGCGATACATGCCGTGCATATTGCTATAATGCGTACGCTAACATTGCCCACTAAAAAACACCAACAAACCAACATTTTATAGAAGAACTATGGTGTTCTAATTCCTTCTCGAAATACATAGGAAAGGGTTGCGAGACCATCACGAACGCACTAATAAAAACCATTTCATTTCCCTTAGCAAGTATAGTTTTAGATAGACGCACCCTTAGAAACAAACAATCAAAATGGATCCCGTTGAGTACAACGGATGTGAAGGGTGCTAATACATTCCCCTCGCATAATCGACTTCCGTACCTTTTCTTTGATTGTAAGACCATCTTATCCATCCTCTTGGGGTTTTATTAATATTTCCCCTTCCTTCGTGATAAATAAAGTTCGATGGCGGCTCTGTATTTTTTGTCGGTTGCTTTAGCTGGAGACTCTGATGGGGACCCTATGCGAGTCAATCCTTGTTTTGTTTGTTTGCTTCTTTGGGTTTTTATTTATTTACTTTATTTGATTTACCACTTTATTTATTTATTTCTTTATTGCTTTCTTTTGTATATATTGCATTGTACTTTTGCTAGTCACCTATTTTGGATATGTTGTGTCTTTTGTGATGTTGGGGTGGGTGATTTCATTTGATAAGTCTTATACCCGAACTTGGGGCAAACTTAAGATTAGGATGGACGGTATAGCCATGTTAACTTACATGAAGTAATCCGGAAAAAGGAGACATGAGATCCCCCACTCAATGGAGGCCCCTTTGATTCTAGTATTTGTTTACCGAGTAATCGAGAACACATTGTTGCTTTCGACCTGGGAGCCTACGAAGCTCAAAGGCCATAGAACCCTTAACCCAACCTGACCTTTTTAGATATAGTGCGAAGGCTATGACGGAGTAATCCAGAAGTAGTTCTCACACGATGTTGCACTCAGAAGAGTTTTTCCTATGAATATTACTAATTACCGAGTAATTGGGACGTTGGTAATATCCAAAGGAACAACGTAGACACTAGGATTTCCCTAGAACCTTGTTCTGAAGGTGATAAACCCTTAGTACGTACCTTATGGGTTGTTACCTTGACTCCATGCTCGTGACGTCGGACCTTTGATCCTGTTACTTTTAGTTTATGCAAAGGACTATACAGTGGTTATCCAGAATATGTGGAGCTGAGATCCCATTCCATAGCATACCTGAAGCCACCGGCAGAAAACACAGAGCCGCCACTGAACTTTGTTTATCCCGAAGGAAGGGGAAATATCGATAAAACCATAAGGGAATGGATAAGATGGTCTTGCGACCAAGAGAAAGGGTAAGGGAGTCGATTATGCGAGGGGAAGGTATTAGCACCCCTCGCATCCGTTGTACTCAACGAGATCCATTTTGTTTGCTTGTCTTAAAGGGTGTATTTATCTACAACCAGGCTTTCTTAAAGGGAAATTGATGGTTTTTTATTATTGCGTTCGTGAGGGTTTCGTGACCCTTTTCCTACGTATCCAATGAAGGAATCAGAACACCGTAGTTCCTCTAGAAAATGATTTATTTGTTTGTGTTTTTTAGTGGGCGATGTTAACGCACGCATTCTAGCAATAGGCACGGCCGGTATCGCGGTAGAACGGAGATAACATGTCCTTGGGGAAGTTTTGCTTGGTTGAGTGTTCTTTTTGCGAGTTTTAAAATAAATTTAAGTAATAATTAAAAGAGCGTTTTTGGATTTTTGATTTGTGAATGTTAAGTTTTAATTACAAAAGAAGAAAAGGTTAGGGGGGGGGGGGGGGTTAACACCTATTTGTTTGTTATGTACAGGTGAGCTAAAAGTCTATTTCAACATAAGGCGATCGAACGGGTTTTAATCGCCTCACGGAGGTACCTAAGGGAATAGGACACCGAAGTTGAGCGAGCAAATAAAGAAACTAAGACCCTAAATATTTTTTGTCTTAAGAAAATAGTACTATAATATTTTTACAACTTATTGTGAAATGAGTATCGAAACCTAATTTTAACTTATTTTGAGTATTTTATTAAGTTAAATAAAACAAATTGAATTAAAGAAAATTAAACATAAGATTAAGTAAATAACAAAATGAATGATTAATTACAACAAACATGTTTTTGTATTTTTCTCATGCAATAACTATGTAAAGAAAAGAAATTAAATAAATATATATATTTTTTAGAAGTATATGGTAAGATACATAAAGATAAAGCCTAAAGAAACTAAAAAAAATGGAAAATGCCCCAGTAGGGGTTGAACCCGGGTCCCCAAGGTTTATGGTTAGGTGCTTTCCCAGTTGAACTATGCTGTTTATTCGTTATAACAATGGTTTAATTTAAACATAAAGGGGAAACGGTAAGGGGATTGGGCCAGCAGCCCAATGGGCTGACCCGGTTTGGATAAGGGGAAGGGAAGGTTTTGAAAACCCTAAAGAAACAAGGAGGGTACGGCGGCGTGGTTAATGAGAAGAGGAAAATCATTGATTTTTTTGTTAATTCCCAATTATGCCAATCAGTTAAAACAAAGACAGAACCTCTCTCTCTCTCTCCTCTAATCATTCTTGGTTTCTTCTCCCATCATCTCTCTCTCATCGCTTCTTCACTCACACAATCTTCTCAAACCCTCTTTCTCTTTTCTGATTTAACCGCTCAGCCTCCCTCTCTCAGACGCTGTTCTTACTGCTCTTTATTCTACGATTCATTTCAAGCTCAACACAAACAACTTCAGAGAATTTTGTCACAAACAAATTCAGAGAGTTTTAACGCAGAGAAAAGTGCAGATATGAAAAAAAGGAAAAAAAGATTTCGAAGCTTACTTGATCGGAGACGCTTCGATGGCGATTCGACTATCTTAAGAACACGAACAACTTCGGTTCGGGTAATTTCCCTTTTTTCCTTAAATTTCTCTTCTTATACTTCTGAAATTCTTTTATTTCTGGAAATTGATGATACTTGTTGAAGATGCATATTTCATTGGATCTTTGTTTGCAGATATTGTTGGGCTTCAGTAACTGCAGATTGATGAAATAGAACTCGCAGATGGAAGTTTTGGAGGATTGTGTGAATGTTGAGATTGGTTTGATGCAGTACGTTTTTTTTTTGTTTACTTCTTTGGCTGATGCGGTTTTTTCTGGTTTGCAGTCTTGGTTTTTTTTACTGGTTTTTGGGTTGACAGTTTGAGGTTTTTGCTGGTTTTTGTGTTGACAGTTTATGGTTTTTTGCTAGCTCTTGCTTTTACAGTTTGTGGTTTTTTTAAAGAAAAATCCCCTTTGCTGTGTTTTAAGTTGTGTGTCCAGGCCTCCCTCAATGAAAAAGTGGTGTGTTTCTTTATAGTGCAACAGGGGTGGAAATCAGGGGGGGGGGGATTTGGGGAATTTTGAACATTGTTGGTATGCTGCCTTGGTGCTTTTTGGATGCAGGTTTTTATTTCTAGTCATTTTGGTGTTTGTGGGCAGTTTTCTTGGACTGTTTGACTTGTTTCTGTAGCATAGCTGTAGCAGAAATTTTGGACTGGTTTGGGCTGAATTGCAGCAGGTTATATCTTTCCTCTTTCATCTTTCTGTGATATAAAGCTTTTATGCTTTTTTCTTTGAAAATTCAGAATGGTTTGCACATTTGGAACATGATGACATAGGGCATTTGGCTGCTTGTTAGCCTTTTATATTACTTGTTTGGTTTCATGCTGCTGATTGTTTATGTTGCTTGTTGTTTTGAGGCGTTGCATGTTGCTATTGCCTAGGCAGCCTGCTGCCTTGTTTTGTAACTTGGTTGTTTTTATATTTTTCTTGCTGCTATGACAGTGTTGTTTGCTGTAGCATTGTTGGCCTACTGTTGTTATTTTTGAGTTGTTCAGCCATGCTTGTTTTTCTACTTACTTGCTGGCTTGCTTATGTTGTTTTGCGCACTGCCTGTTACTTTGTTTTATCAACAGGAAACATTTGCAATTTTTTCTTTTTCTCCTTTTTGTGAACCAAAGAGAACAACTCTTTTTGTGATTTGCAATTGGGAGAAAATAAACCATGATAAAAAAATAACTCCCTGACTGATTCCAAACGCAAACCCTTATGATGAGATATCAATCAATTAATTCTTGTTTGAATTCTTTTTTTATGTGTTTGATCGCTAACTTTTCTTTTTCCTTGTTTCATGAGCACGATTATTGGACGGTCCAAAGCGAGATTGAACAATGAAAATACCATGGCGAGGAGTGAAGATGAAGACTTAAAGATGAAGACTTGAAGATGAAGACTTGAAGAAACACAAATTATTTTTCTCTTTTCTTTGTAAACAAAACAAATGTAATTTGTATTCCAATAATTGTAATTTATTTTTCATACGCTTTGTAATTTGTCCAAAAAATGTAATGAACATGAAAGCTTGAGTGATTTTTTTTTTGGATGAATTCTCTTATATGGAAATCAAACAACTCTCGATCTTTGATTGAAAAATGGCAATTCCCATTTTAATGATTTGAATGCACCCTTTGGACTTTGTAACTTAAACATCAAGAAACTGTGAGCAATCGTTATAACCTGTATTCCAAACAATCATGCGCCTTATCTTTCAAAATCCAATCAAACTCTCAAACAAAAATAAATGCTTAAGAATTTAATTCCACTGATTAATTCGAAACCCCAAAACACCGGTCGCTTGAACCTTGATCTTCATATCATGCCTGAACCACACTCGCACTTCTTGACCAGAACTTCAACTTTTGATATTCAGCCTACAATAACTTGTAACTTAAGCAACAAAAACATGTCTTGATCATCATGAACCTTCAGCCTCATTTCTTGTGCCCAAACTCCACACTTGCCAATTTAAACTTCAAACTCTCGACTCAACGGCTTAGAGGCTTTAAGAAGAAACTTGAAATGCGAGGAGGTGAAATTCTTGACCTAATGCACTGAGCTTTAAGCCATCTTCGAGGCAGGCAAGAGAAACATCTTCCCAGAAACCAAAGACCCAAAAACCCTAGCATCTTGACCAGCACACACAGGGAAATAAACCCTAATCCAGGCTCTGATAAAATTGAGCGAGAGCCAACCTTGTAAAGTGACGACACAATTCATTCCATTATCCATTAATCGAGAACCATATGTGTTTCCTTTTTACCTGATAAGAAAACCTCAAAACAAGATTAGACATAAAGAGGGCGCAGCCCAAAAACTTTAAACCGAAGCCCCCGATTCCATGAGATGCGGGATATGCAAATGACTGAATAATAAAATGATGCAAATGGAATGCAAAGTCCAAAGCCAGGCAAAAATAAAGAGATAGGGCAAATTTGGGGTACGAAGGCTGCCCCTATTTAATCGTCTTAAACCTGAATGTGAGATTGGCGTCAGCCTTTCGGAAGTTCAAGATGGAAGATGATTAAATACCAGGACCCAAAATTTGCCCTGGAGAGATGGTGTGAGTGTTATTCACTGGTGTGAATGTCTGCTTGGGGAAATACAAACTGGTCTTCTGGTGGACTGGTCGTGATGGATAAAACATGGTTAAAAAAGAGTAGCTCGTACTAGGGTAACGGTGCCAATATAAGGTTCTTGAGGGACTGAGTGGTAGAGTGACTGAAAGGATATGGTTGACAATGTCGTGATGACTGAAAGTAGAATTACTTGACAAAATGATAACTTAAATACAATGAGTAGAAATTTGATGACGACAGAGAATCTATCAAGCGGTATTTCACGACCCAAAAAGAAAGGTAAAGATAATGGGTAAAGATCGACGTATAATCTATGACCCAAGAGAAAGGTAAAGACAACGGGTAATGATAGACGTATGATCTATGACCCAAGAGAAAGGTAAAGTGAGGGTAAGACCTATGGGCGACCTACGACCCTAAAGAAGATAATGTGAGGGTAAGACCTACGAGCGACCTACGACCATAGCAAAGATAACGTGAGGGTAAGACCTACGAGCGACCTACGACCCTAGCAAAGATAACATAAGGGTAAGACCTACGAGCGACCTACGACCCTAGCAAAGATAACATGAGGGTAAGACCTACGAGTGACCTACGACCCTAAAAAAGATAACGTGAGGGTAAGACCTACGGGCGACCTACGACCCTAGCAAAGATAACGTGAGGGTAAGACCTACGAGCGACCTACGACCCTAGCAAAGATAACGTGAGGGTAAGACCTACGAGCGACCTATGACCCTATGAAAGATAATGTGAGGGTAAGACCTACGGCCGACCTACGACCCTATGAAAGATAACGTGAGGGTAAGACCTACGGGCGACCTACGACCCTAAAAAAGATAACATGAGGGTAAGACCTACGGGCGACCTACGACCCTAGAAAAGATAACGTGAGGGTAAGACCTACGAGCGACTTATGACCCTAGCAAAGATAACGTGAGGGTAAGACCTACGAGCGGCCTACGACCCTATAATAGATAACGTGAGGGTAAGACCTACGAGCGACCTACGACCCTATGAAAGATAACGTGAGGGTAAGACCTACGAGCGACCTATGACCCTAGCAAAGATAACGTGAGGGTAAGACCTACGAGCGACCTACGAACCTATGAAAGATAATGTGAGTATTGAGAGTTGGGGGAGTACGACGTACTGGAATCACGGTTTATTTTAGTTGGTAACGTAATAATAGATGTTAATTTGGAATTATGGGGAGGATATTCTTTGTGAGGATGTTTTGTTGATTTTGGATTGATCTGACTCAGGTTTCATATGCATTTGAGGTGTGACATGATGATCCAATGGATATGTTGTGCGTTTGAGGATGCAATGCAGTATGTCGTGATGATTATTGTATGAAAAATGTTAAAAACTCAATGGGATTTGTTGCTCGTCATCTTGAGGTACCAATATGGACTGGTGCTTGAAAATTGAGAGAATTGAGTTATATCCTTGTCGAGTTCACTGGGGATTAAATCTTGTTGAGAAGGAGTAGCTTGATCTGACTTCCTTCATGTGTTGGACTTCTTGTGAATGAATTAATAGAGACATGGATCTCATCAAACGCCTCAAGTTTTCTCTATTGCCAGGGAGGAAAGGGCCCCATCTGACTTTCCTTACTTCACGAACCACTTGGGGATTAGGAAATGGACATTAGTGTCTTCAGATGCCCTGAGTTCACTTCATTGTCGGGGAGTCGCGTGTTTAAACATCTGCAGGGAATGATGATTCCGAGGACGTTAATTGAACCAAAGTGAACGTCATGACGCTTTTAGCTTGATTGAATTTGTACGGATGACAGGAATTTGCTTGAGTAGCTCCATAAGAGGGGAGGAGGAATGCCTCTGTCTGCAAGGATTTCTTTGAGTGGAATGCTGGAAAATTCGTGTCATAATACGATGCAAAGTGGCATGCCCCAATATCTGCCTCTGATCATGGATTTTTGTAGATATTTGTCGAATCTCGGCGTAACTGCCCCAGGTTGCACAAATTTTGAATAGGTTACTCAGCCTGGTTCCTCCAGTTTGAAGTTTAAAGAGATTTATCGACATGATTGCTTCTGATTGACTGGCAAAATATGGAAGAGATTCATCGACGTGATAGCCTCTGATTGGCATCTTGAGGGAATGCCCCAGAATAAGATCAATCTTTGTTTTTTGACATGTTTCTGCAGCAATTCTTCCTTCGAGATGACCATGTTTTCAATTGATGCTCATCACGCAAACTTACTTGATGTTCAAGAACTTATTTATATGCAACGAATGTTTGTCCAAGAATGGTGATTCTAATGCAAATTCTATGTTTGTCTTGAAGTTCGAAAAACTTTCGTTGAAATGATGTCGAAGCATCAATTTTTTTTTGTTTTTTTTATGAATAGGTGACGTGTTACCAAATCAAATTTTAGTACATCCCCGAGGAGTCTGGTTTCTGTATTCTCGCTACATTATTACTTTCGAATTAACCCATGCTTCAGTTAGGACTTTTAAGGGTTGTAACGTGGCCTGGTTCACGGTTTTAGAAAAAAGATTTAAGGCTCAAAATTATTTGGTGCCCACCCCTTCTCCATGATGTTCTCCATTCCTATGTTTAGTTAACTCGATACGAGCACTCATCTCCTGAGAAGAGAGTTTGCAATGATTGAGGAACCACAGGGGTTTCTAGGACCCGACAATCACTGGCTTCTTGGCGTCTGATCACTTGATCTTGTTCTTTTCTGAGGATTACTATTATTATTATTATTATTTATTTATTTTTGTGTGGACAATTTCTTGATTTTGAAGTTGCAGTCTAGCGGGATGCCCTGACTTTTGCTTAAGTCTCCTGTTTTTTCAAGTTTTGACTTAACGGGGCTTTTTGTCTCTTTCTTTTTGAACAAGTTATTGATCTTTGTGCCATCTTCGATTGGTTGGAAATGGTCGTGGTTGTCTGAGTCTTGGATAGATGGAGAATAATTGGTGTGGTATTGTCATTTGCTGACCTCCTGATTGTGCAAGAGATACCCATTGGGATATCGTTCTCTTCGATGCACGCTGTTGGTAGACGACTGTTTATCATTATGGAGTTAACTTCTCCTAGCCCTTTGATAGATAACCATTGTTGTATCCCTAGGAACTCCCTCTTGACGAGTTCTGGATGCTCGATCGGATTAACTGAAATCTACCCGCCCCAGGGTTAAAATTGAGGGGTTTTCTGTGTAAAAGAAACTCCTACTTCAAATCTCGAAAGGGTTGACGAGGGTCTATCTTCCTTATAACTCAGGTGTTTGGGGATTTGAAACAATTCTTGTACATCGTCAGCAAGGTTTTATTCAAAAGCATGCCGTTCGAGAATCTAAGTATCAGATCTTCATCATCCTCCCTCAAGAGTTATTATTATTTTTTAAATTAAAAAGAGTTAAGCATCAAAAGAAAGTACAATAACAAAACGTAAATGAGTGAATATGAATGGATTAGTTCAAGACAAACACAGTCAATGCATGGTGATTCAATATAGAAAGACAAACAATTTAGCATACAATGGGTACTGAACAAAATAAGAAAGGTTACAAATGATAATGCAAATGAAATTATAAATTGCCATGCTCAGGAGACTTCTTCAGCCCTGGCTCAATTGAGGAGACGCTCTTGCAGTCTTGACACCTATCTCAGCAAGGGGATTCAATCCATTATCAGGCCCTTTGGAGTGAACGTGATAACTTTGGCATCAAGGAGGTCTTGAACATTGTTTTTTAATGCCCTACAATTCTCAATTGTATGGCCTGGAGCCCCTGAATGGAATTCGCAACGAGCACTGACATCATACCCTCATGGGAGAGGATTTGGTGTTGGACCAAGTTCACACAGTTGAACCAACTGATTGGCAAACAACTGAGGGAAAAGTTGAGCATAATACATGGGAATGGGATCCACCCTCCTTTCAATAACTTTCTTCCTCTTTCGTCCTTGTTGCCCCTAGGGTTGATGACTCGGCTGAAAAGATCCAGATCGTGCTCGTTGAACATACAGTTGTCTCTGTGTGTACTGATATGGATGATGGATTGACTGATGCTGAGTCGCCCGCGGTTGTTGAGCTGAGATTGTAGCACATGCTCGAGGAACATTAGGATGAACAAACGATGTTTGATGGTGCAGAGCTTGATCTTGATGATGGACCGGGGCCTTTCCTTTGTTGATAGTAGCACTAGTCTCTCCTTATTTCTTCTTGAGGAGGCCAAAGCAAGGTTTCTTATTACTTCCATTGATAGCGCTAGATGTACCTTGAATTTTTCCTGACTTAAGGCCATCTTCAATACATTCCCCGATGGTAACCAAGTTCGAAAAGGAGGTCGAAATACTACCGAGTATATGTTGGAGATATGGGTCTTGCAGGGTGCCCAAGAACAAATAAGTCAATTCACGATCCAAGAGAGGAGGCTGGACCCTTGCAACCAGTTCACGCCACCTCTGAGCGTACTCTTTGAAGGACTCTTCAGATTTTTGTACCATCCCTTGGAGCTGAGTACTGCTAGGAGCCATGGCAGTATTGTAATGGTAATGTTTAAAAAAAGTATCAGCAAGCTCCCACCAAGTACTGACATGAGATCTTTCCAATTGCATATACCAATCTAATGATGCCCCGGTCAAACTGTCCTGAAAGAAATGCATGAGCAAAGGTTTATTTCCAGCATAGGCCGCCATTTTGCGACAATAGGAACAGAGATGTGTCTCTGGGCAAGAAGTGCCTTTGTATTTGTCAAACTCTGGGACTTTGAACTTGGGAGGAATAACCACCCCAGGCACGAGGCACATTGCAGCAGTATTGAATCTGGAAGCCTTGATACCTTCCATGGCTCTAAGTCTCTCTTCGAGAGCATGATACATTTTCGCAGTTTCGGTAACCCCGCATCAAGGTTTACATGGGGTTCATCGAGATCAATAACATAATGATGATCGTCGACATCAATCCTAGGAGCATCGGTAGGAGTCTCAACATTTGCATTGTCATTTCTCCCATTACCAGAAGTGGAAGGTGCAGCAGTAATAAGCCTGGCAACACTTTGGTGTAGTTCTTCTTGACCCTTGATCACGGCATGAAGGGTTTCCATAAGTTGATCCATGTGAGTACCCATAGTGTCCATATCCAGACGGAGTGCATTCTGATTCTCTTCAAAAAGATCCATTAGCCTTTGCTGGTTGCCTCTGGTACAATAAGGATGTGGATGAGTCGTCTTTGCTGTTTACTGGATTTCTAAGAAAGGGGACCCCAATGAATTTTTGTTTGTGAAAAATGAATGCATGGTAGTATCGATGAATGCTTTATCTTCATTTATGAAGAAACCCAAAGACTCGTCCATCTTTTAAAATTTCCTTTTTTTTTGAAAAGTTATATCAACGAGACTTGTCTTTGGATTTCCCTAGATATGAGATATAAATACATGATGATATGATGTCATGGTATGTGTTGTACCCCAAAATTTTCCCTCTCATTTTTCAAGGCTTTCCTCACAAAGATTCTCAAGGTTCAAGATTGCACAAGTACATTGGGATTTTCCAGCACCAGAATTAAAAGGAAACTGTCAAAAAGAGAGAAAACAGATAAAAATAACATTTTGAAGAATTTGGAGGAAAATGGGGCTTCTTCGATTCAGACCCCTTCGACTGGACTTTGCACCTCCTTCGATTGCTCAAAAGTTGCTACTAGCGTGCCTCTTTCGTCTGGGCATGTGACTTCAAAAAGGCTTCCTTCGACTCAGAAGGAAATGATCTTCATACAAGCTTCAATTGAGTTTTTATTTCCCTATGAAGCAGTGTCTTTCGACTCAGGAATGTCCTTCGACTCAGGAAGTAAAGGCCTCATCTTGGTTTTCTTCAATTCAAAAAGTAAATAATCTTCTGAAAGCTTCCTTCAATTCAGAAGTTAATAACCTTCTGAAAAGTGTCATTCGACTGCACCATTCGCCCCTCACCTGTTGGCCTTGGATTCATAAATTTTCTATTGGAGGAATGGCTACCTTCCTGTGACTTTTTCTCTGGTGGTGCCATGATACTTACCACCATGGATGGTGAAGATTTACCACATCCTATAAACGTAAACATAGTCAAAAAATACTACGCATAAGAGACCCGTTAGGTTGACACACCTAAGCAAAATCAGGGCATCCCGGCAAACCAAAAGGTTTGGGCAAAAATTAGGGATATATAAAAAATATTATAAACCCAACAAGTTGAAAACCCGAAAGGGCGACTTGGGCAAAAAAGGGTATCCTGGTGGACCAAAAACCCGAAAGGGCGGTTCAGGAAAAAATTATGGATTAAAAGCGTACGACTATGTCCCGTGAAATCAACACGGTCAATATTATCACCTAGATCCAAGTTCGAATGGTCCAGGATCAATCTAATCAACTTCGATCAATGGCAAGGGACGTTCAAAGACACTGGGTCAATAGTAGAGCTGAAAGGCAATGAGATCATTTCACATGGCTATTTGTTTTTCATTCTCAATTTCGTTTTCTTTTCGGCGATTTCCTCTTACTAGGATTTCCGCCTCTATGTACAAAAATGCCTATTCATGGGAAAAATATCAATACAAATACACTTTGAAGTGCAAAATTTTCTATCTCTGTTTTGAATACAAATTTGTCCAATGATTAAAATTGAATGAATATATGCATATGAACATAATTAAAGCTATTTGGCACATGTGTCCTGCCAAGCAGCAACTTCAACAAGGCATCAGTGCACAACAACAGTAAGCATCCCTTTAATGAATGTGAAATAGCCCCACAGAGTTATCTCACCATCATTATCCCCACCCGGGCGTTGGCAATAAAGCTTTCCCCAATGGAGTTGCCCACAAAATATCCTTGCACAGGACGATCCTTGGCCAGAGTCTCAATCTCTTGACAGCTTTTTTCCAGCTAAAGCCTATAGCATCTGCATTTTCCTAACCCCTTTCTCACAGGAAAACAACAAGTATAGTATGGATCAACAGGAGATTTATGCTGATACTTCTTCCAGAGTTTACCAACATTCCTCCAAATGGCATCTATAAGCCCATTCACCATCCATCTTCGAGTGCAAATTTCTGGGCACTCTAGTGTTCAAACATCTTTCACCATCAAGTCACGGATGCCGGATCCGCCAACCTAACTCCTCAGGTTCAAGAAGTTTGAACAAGGGCAGCTGTTGTACCCCAAAATTTTCCCTCTCATTTTTCAAGGCTTCCCTCACAAAGATTCTCAAGGTTCAAGATTGCACAAGTACATTGGGATTTTCCAGCACCAGAATTAAAAGGAAACTGTCAAAAAGAGAGAAAATAGATAAAAATAACATTTTGACGAATTTGGAGGAAAATGGGGCTCCTTCGATTCAGACCCCTTTGACTAGACTTTGCACCTCCTTCGATTGCTCAAAAGTTGTTGCTAGCGTGCCTCTTTCGTCTGGGCATGTGACTTCAAAAAGGCTTCCTTCGACTCAGAAGGAAATGATCTTCATACAAGCTTCAATTGAGTTTTTGTTTCCCTCTAAAGCAGTGTCTTTCGACTCAGGAATGTCCTTCGACTCAGGAAGTAAAGGCCTCCTTTTGGTTTTCTTCAATTCAAAAAGTCAATAATCTTCTGAAAGCTTCCTTCAATTCAGAAGTTAATAACCTTCTGAAAAGTGTCATTCGACTGCACCATTCGCCCCTCACCTGTTGGCCTTGGATTCATAAATTTTCGATTGGAGGAATGGCTACCTTCCTGTGACTCTTAAATTCATCTTCATGAATGATTCGAATGCGCCTTCATATCACCTTCGAATCCATCTGCAAACCCTTCGACACGCCATAGTCCTGCATTATGACACACAACTGGTGAAAATGAATGATGTACTTTTCTAGTCTGGTCGAAAGGTGTAGAAGGATGGAGGATTCGACTCAAAAGATCAAGTTGAACATTTAGACCCATAGACTAGGCTACGTGTTTTTCCTTTTCAGGCCTCAAACCTATGACTCACCCTATACTTAATTGTTTATGCAAGAAAGTAGGGCTTTACCCATTTGTTGTCCAAGACCACTTGCACTTAACATCATAATAATACCTTTTAGAAAAGTTTGTCTTGAGCCTTGCGCCTGTTTTCCTTCAGAAGGAAGCAACCCAATCTGAACCATTCATTTTGCTTTTATGGCACAAGTGGGCACTTACTTTCCAGCTGAGCCTTATTTTATTATATTTGCTCACCAAGCTTCCCATAAGCCTTTCTCTATAAATAGAGAGTTCATTTGCACAAAGAAAGGGGGAGGAGGAGAAGAGGGGAACGTATCTTCAAAAGTCTCACACACCATAAAACTCTCAAACACTTTAACACTTGTGAAATCAAAAAAATAGAATCATCATTACCTCCTTCAAACAACACATTCCAGTTTCCATCGGCTCAAGGAACATCCCACTTGTTCTTTCCTTTGAATCCAACAAAGAAGGATAGTTCACTTGTTTTGTTCTTTCGAATCCAGTGTCGAAGGACTACCCAGGGTCTTTTCCTTCGAATCTAGAGACATTCAAAGCAATCGCTTCAAAGTCCAGAACACGCTCCAACCTCCAGCAAGGTAAGTCCTTTCTAACCTTTAGCCCTTCGTTTCCAGCATAGCATGTAAATAAGTTTTCTTTTTCATTTAAAACATGTACATATTATTTTCTTCTTTTTGTTTTGTTTTCACTCTCTTAATATGTGTCATGGTTAACAATCTTCTTGGCTTTTGCTCTTGGTACATTTAAATACGCTTTAAAGAACTAATCTAGCCTTAAGGTGATGTTGGCATGGCCTTGGGCCATATTGCTATTCAAACTCAAATGAAAAAAACAGGAGACGGAAGAACTAGAAATGAAGCCTCTGGCTTCCATACTAACCTTCAGGCCAAATGAAAGAAGCAGTCGAAAGGCACAACATGCTGGCCTCCAGGCCCCAGTCGAAAGGCACAATATGCTAGCTTCTAGGCCCCAGTCGAAACTCATCCTTTCACCCTTTTTCAGGTAAGGTCGAAGAGGGCCAAAAATGGCAGAGTCGAAGGGTTTGATGCCCTAAGTCGAAAGACCCATTTTTCTTGCTTTTACCTTATTTTTGCCTTTATATTTTCATGCAATTCAATATGGTTGTAATAGTGTAGGATATTTATTTCCTGCAGTTTTATTGCTTTGTACAAATGCTAGTAATTAGATGTGTATGGCAAGATAAAATCAACAAGTAGATAACCTAAAAATCAAAGACAAAATGCATGCAATCAAACACACGTGTACACATGCACCCTTAAGGAAATTCCACTTGTTGCCTTACAAGATGGCCATGTTATGCATGTGGGATATCTTAGCACAAACAAATCGAAAAATATCATAGTCCCTCGATGATGCTATCAAAAGTTGCCTTTCAAAATGATCTTAGTCCCTACAGAAAAGTGCTAAGTCATTTCACAACATTGTTATCATGGTCATACGAAGACCCAACGCTCTTCCCTTCACATCCAACGATGGGGGCTTCTTATCAAATCAATGGTAAGGTAGCAACATCAAAAGGAGGAGGAAAAGCACATCTAAAACCTTTTGAGTAGGTAGATTACTTTTAGTTACTTGCTCAATTTCAAAACAAACATCCTTGCTATTTTCAAAAACAATCACATACACTTTCAAAAAACACTTTCCAAACATTGAAATATTTTCAAAAGCTCAATACTTTGTATACATTCTTACGAGCGGGAATCATTGTAAAGTTTGCCTAAACAATGGCACCTTTTCAAAATACTTTCAAAACCACACAAAAGCACGACTTTCAAACAAAAGCAAGTGATCTGACAAGTAACTACGAGCCCATGGAAAACCATGGATAGAAAGGGTGCTAATACCTTCCCTTTTCATAATCTACCCCCCGAACTCAAGAAAATATCTCAAAAGGTATTTCCTGTGCTTTTTCACCTTTCCTTATTTGGATAAAAGAAAAGTCGGTGGTGACTCTTGCTAAACCGCAACATTTTGCGAACACAATCGCAAAACCCTCAAAGTCAGTTCTCCCACCGTATCACAGTATGTTATGGCATGAATTCTCAGCTCCACAAATTCTGGATAACCATTGTGTAGTCCGTCACACAGGCTGAAAGTAACAGGATCAAAAGTTCGACGTCATAGGCATAGAGTCAAAGTAACCACCCATGAGGTATGTACTAGGGGTTTATCACCTTCCAAACAAGGTTCTAAATAGTTCTCGAAGTTTGTGCTCTTCCTTTGGATATTACCGACGTCCCAATTACTTGGTAATCAGTAATATTCACAGGAAAAACTCATCTGAGTGCAATATCACGTGACAACTACTTCCGAATTACTCTGTTATAGTCTCCGCACTGCACCTAAAAGGCCAGGATGGGTTAATGGTTCTACGGCCCTCAGCTTCTCGAGTTCCCAGGTCGAAAGCAACGACGTCTTCCCGATTACTCGGTAAACATCACTACTTTCAAGGGGACCTCCACTGAGTGGGGGATTTTCATGCCTCCTTCTTCGGGATTACTCCCTCAAAGTTAACATGACTATATCGCCCGTCCTAATCCTATGTGTAACCCAAGTCCGAGTATAGGACTTATCAAAAGTAATCACCAAACCCAACATCACAATGTATCCAGAATATGTTAGTAGCAACAATATATGCAATATATACAAAAGAATAAAATAAAGAAAGAAATAAAACAGTAAAGCAAGATAAAGAAAATAAATAAACACCCAAAAAGACAAATAAACAAAACTAGGAGAGACTCGCTAAAGCTCCCCAGCAGAGTCGCCAGCTGAAGCCACGGGCAGAAAACACAGAGCCTCCACCGAACTTTATTTATCCCGAAGGAAGGGGAAATATCGATAAAACCACAAGGGAATGGATAATATGGTCTTGCGACCAAGAGAAAGGGTAAGGGAGACGGTTATGCAAGGGGAAGGTATTAGCACCCCTCGCATCCGTTGTACTCAACGGGATCCATTTTATTTGCTTGTCTTAAAGGGTGTATTTATCTACAACTAGGCTTGCTTAAAGGGAAATGGATGCTTTTTTATTATTGCATTTGTGAGGGTTTCGCGACCCTTTGCCTACGTATCCAATGAAGGAATCAGAACACCGTAGTTCCTCTAGAAAATGATTGATTTGTTTGTGTTTTTTAGTGGGCGATGTTAACGCATGCATTCTAGCAATAGGCACGGCCGGTATCGCGGTTGAACAGAGATAACATGTCCTTGGGGAAGTTTTGCTTGGTTGAGTGTTTTTTTTTTGCGAGTTTTAAAATAAATTTAAGTAATAATTAAAAGAGCGTTTTTGGATTTTTGATTTGTGAATGTTAAGTTTTAATTACAAAAGAAGAAAAGGTTAAGGGGGGGGGGGGGGGGGGGGTTAACACCTATTTGTTTGTTATGTACAGGTGACCTAAAAGTCTATTTCAACATAAGGCGATCGAACGGGTTTTAATCGCCTCATGGAGGTACCTAAGGGAATAGGACACCGAAGTTGAGGGAGCAAATAAAGAAACTAAGACCCTAAACATTTATTGTCTTAAGAAAATAGTACTATAATATTTTTACAACTTATTGTGAAATGAGTATCGAAACCTAATTTTAACTTATTTTGAGTATTTTATTAAGTTAAATAAAACAAATTGAATTAAAGAAAATTAAACAAAAGATTAAGTAAATAACAAAATGAAAGCTTAATTACAACAAACTTGTTTTTGTATTTTTCTCATGCAATAACTATGTAAAGAAAAGAAATTAAATAAATATATATATTTTTTAGAAGTATATGGTAAGATACATAAAAATAAAGCCTAAAGAAACTAAAAAAATGGAAAATTCCCCAGCAGGGGTTGGACCCGGGTCCCCAAGGTTTATGGTTAGGTGCTTTCCCAGTTGAACTATGCTGTTTATTCGTTATAACAATGGTTTAATTAAAACATAAAGGGGAACGGTAAGGGGATTGGGCCAGCAGCCCAATGGACTGACCCGGTTTGGATAAGGGGAAGGGAAGGTTTTGAAAACCCTAAGGAAACAAGGAGCGTACGGCGGCATGGATAATGAGAAGAGGAAGAGCATTGACTTTTTTGTTAATTCCCAATTATGCCAATCAGTTAAAACAAAGAAAGAAACTCTCTCTCTCTCTCCACTAATCGTTCTTGGTTTCTTCTCCCATCATCTCTCTCTCATTGCTTCTTCACTCACACAATCCTCTCAAACCCTCTTTCTCTTTTCTGATTTAACCGCTTCGCCTCCCTCTCTCAAACGTTGTTCTTACTTCTCTTTATTCTACGTTATCATTTGGTATGTGTTTGATGCAGGTTACGTATTAATCGTTTGTGCAGGTTGACGGAAACTTTGCATGTTACTATGGAGGAGATTACCCAAAAATTCTTCAGGGGTTTTATCACTATTTGTTCTAATTCCTATCGTTCTGATTCTAATAACCCTCTTCTCTCTACGCAATTTATCTCACGTTCGCTATCTCAATCGGTTACCAACTCTCTCATATTTATGGTTTTGTTTTTGTATCTCAGTTTGGATTCCACAACAACAAGTTCACTATACCGATTTGATTCCACGATTCATTTCAAGCTCGACACAAACAACTTCAGACAATTTTTTCACAAACAAATTCAGAGGGTTTTAACGCAGATAAAAGTGCATATATGAAAAAAAAGGAAAAAAAGATTTCGAAGCTTACTTGATCGGAGACGCTTCGATGGCGATTCGATTATCTTAAGAACACGAACAACTTCGGTTCGGGTAATTTCCCTTTTTTTCCTTAAATTTCTCTTCTTATACTTCTGAAAGTCTTTTATTTCTGGAAATTGATGATACTTGTTGAAGATGCATATTTCATTGGATCTTTGTTTGCAGATATTGTTGGGCTTCAGTAACTGCAGATTGATGAAATAGAACTCGCAGGTGGAAGTTTTGGCAGATTGTGTTAATGTTGAGATTGGTTTGATGCAATACGTTTTTTTTGTTTGCTTCTTTGGCTGATGCGGTTTTTTCTGGTTTGCAGTTTTGGTTTTTTTACTGGTTTTTGGGTTGACAGTTTGAGGTTTTTGCTGGTTTTTGGGTTGACAGTTTATGGTTTTTTGCTAGCTCTTGCTTTTACAGTTTGTGGTTTTTTTAAAGAAAAATTCCCTTTGCTGTGTTTTAAGTTGTGTGTCCAGGCCTCCCTCAATGAAAAAGTGGTGTGTTTCTATATAGCGCAACAGGGGTTGGAATCAGGGGGGAAATTTGGGGAATTTTGAACATTGTTGGTATGCTGGCTTGGTGCTTTTTGGATGCAGGTTTTTATTTCTAGTCATTTTGGTGTTTGTGAGCAGTTTTCTTGGACTGTTTGGCTTGTTTCTGCAGCATAGCTGTAGCAGAAATTTTGGACTGGTTTGGGCTGAATTGCAGTAGGTTATATCTTTCCTCTTTCATCTTTCTGTGATATAAAGCTTTTGTGCTTTTTTCTTTGAAAATTCTGAAGGGTTTGCACATTTGGAACATGATGACATAGGGCATTTGGCTGCTTGTTAGCCTATTATATTACATGTTTGGTTTGATGCTACTGATTGTTTATGTTGCTTGTTGTTTTGAGGTGATGCTTGTTGTTATTGCCTAGGTAGCCCGCTGTCTTGTTTTGCAACTTGGTTGTTTTTATATTTTTCTTGCTGCTATGACAGTGTTGTTTGCTGTAGCATTGTTGGCCTACTGTTGTTATTTTTGAGTTGTTCAGCCATGCTTGTTTTTCTACCTACTTGCTGGCTTGCTTATGTTGTTTTGCGCACTGCCTGTTACTTTGTTTTAGCAACAGGAAACATTTGCAATTTTTTCTTTTTCTCCTTTTTGTGAACCAAAGAGAACAACTCTTTTTGTGATTTGCAATTGGGAGAAAATAAACCATGATAAAAAAATAACTCCCTGACTGATTCCAAACGCAAACCCTTATGATGAGATATCAATCAATTAATTCTTGTTTGAATTATTTTTTTATGTGTTTGATTGTTAACTTTTCTTTTTCCTTGTTTCATGAGCACGATTATTGGACGGTCCAAAGCGAGATTGAACAATGAAAATACCATGGCGAGGAGTGAAGATGAAGACTTAAAGATGAAGACTTGAAGATGAAGACTTAAAGAAACACAAATTATTTTTCTCTTTTCTTTGTAAACAAAACAAATGTAATTTGTATTCCAATAATTGTAATTTATTTTTCATACGCTCTGTAATCTGTCCAAAAAAATGTAATGAACACGAAAGCTTGAATGATATTTTTTTTTGGATGAATTCTCTTGTATGGAAATTAAATAACTCTCGATCTTTGATTGAAAAATGGCAATTCCCATATGAATGATTTGAATGCACTCTTTAGACTTTGTAACTTAAACCTCAAGAAATTGTGAGCAATCGCTATAACCTGTATTCCAAACAATCACGCGCCTTATCTTTCAAAATCCAATCAAACTCTCAAACAAAAATAAATGCTTAAGAATTTAATTCCACTGATTAATTCGAAACCCCAAAACACCGGTCGCTTGAACCTTCATCTTCATATCATGCCTGAACCACACTCGTTCTTCTTGACCAGAACTTCAACTTTTGATATTCAGCCCACAATAACTTGTAACTTAAGCAACAAAAACATGTCTTGATCATCATGAACCTTCAGCCTCATTTCTTGTGCCCAAACTCCACACTTGCCAATTTAAACTTCAAACTCTCGACTCAACGGCTTAGAGGCTTTAAGAAGAAACTTGAAATGCGAGGAGGTGAAATTCTTGACCTAATGCACTGAGCTTTGAGCCATCTTCGAGGCAGGCAAGAGAAACATCTTACCAGAAACCAAAGACCCAAAAACCCTAGCATCTTGACCAGCACACACAGGGAAATAAACCCTAATCCAGGCTCTGATAAAATTGAGCGAGAACCAACCTTGTAACGTGACGACACATTTCGTTCCACTATCCATTAATAGAGAACCAGATGTGTTTCCTTTTTACCTGATAAGAAAACCTCAAAACAAGATTAGACATAAAGAGGGCGCAGCCCTAAAACTTTAAACCGAAGCGCATGATTCCATGAGATGCGGGATATGCAAATGACTGAATAATAAAATGATGCAAATGGAATGCAAAGTCCAAATCCAGACAAAAATAAAGAGATAGGTAAAATTTGGGGTACGACAATACCATGACATCATACCATCATGTATATGCATCTCATATCTAAGGAATTTCAAAGACAAGTCTTGTTGGTTGAGCTCTTCAAAAATAAAAAATTTTAAAAGATACTTATGGATAGACGAGTCTTTGGATTTTTATATAAATGAAGATGAAACATGCATTCATATTATCATGCATTCATTATTCCCAACTGATAAGTGCAAATTGTAGTTATTTTTGTATATACTTTTTGTTGCACTTATCGAATTTTTGTTGTTAATATCGTTGAATAAACCCTACTTTTGTGTAAATACGTTTAGTTTGTGTTTATTTGTGTTTTTGTGTAAATAGTGTATCATTTGATGTTTTCCATTCATTCTATAGGTATTTGTTGCACTTTGGAGCATTGAGGAATAAGGTGTCGAAGGCAACGCTTCAGATGCATGTTTTCGGAATAAAGGACCAATTTTGGGATATTTTGTTCATGAGAGCCCGCTTAGCGCGTAGAGGTCGCTAAGCGCGAGTACCACTCATCACATTTTACAGCGCGCTGTTTGTGTTTGATAATTTGGTAGAACCAATGTTTTGAAGCCTGCTTAGCGCAGATAGCACGCTTAGCGCAGTTTAGATCGGTTTGATGTGTAAAATAAACAAGTCGTGCTTAGCGCGGTCTACTGAGATTTGTTTTATAACTTTTATTTCAGCTCATTTTTAGGAATGGTTAGATCCCAACTCCATTAACCTATAATTTTTGTTAGGATTAGCTTAGATAATAACTATGGAACTTGCATACGGATGATCCAGGGTGGATTTCTCTTTGATCGATGCTGACAAACCAGTATATCTACAATTCATTTCTCTTTTTCTTTGTGTCTTCTCTATTAGTTGGCTTTGTATGTATATTATCTTTCAACTCGTATATATTTGTCGCCCTTGGCGTTATATTAAACTTGCTTCATAAATCTTTGTGAGTTGTTGTCCTAGATTTTTGCTCTATGCTAGGGATTTAAGTTGTTATAGACATATATTGCTTAGATTCTTATCTAGGATGATTATCTGTTAGTTTCTAAACACTAGAGATAAATTTACAGCTGACATCTAATTGGGTATCCGAGCTTAATGCCTTTGTGTTATTTGTATCGCTCTAAGAGATCGTCGACGTAGGCGAGCACAGTTGACTTTTGTGTTGTTGAGGTGGTTGAGAGATTGCTATCGAGGTGATGTAGTCGGCCTCTCAACTTGGTTTAGAAATGACTTAGGTTGTGAGTGATATGTAGTTACATTGATGAATATTATAGGTTGAGTATAACTGGTCAATAGGTTTAAGTCTGTGAGAAGTAGTATATATGCATGCTTGATAAGTTATTCCTTTTTGCTTTTTATACATTTATTTTTTGTTAATACGTTTTCTTTCAACCCATTTATCCCCAAACTCATTAACAAGAAATTTATCTTTGTGGCCACGATACGATATAACCTAAATATCACCTGATAAAAATAATACTTTAATTTTTTCTTTCCACTATACCTCCACAACACCAACAAAAACTTATTGGGGTCCCTTTTCAATAAGACTTCAGTGAACAACAAAGATGACTTCCCTACATCCATACCATACAAGAAGCAACCAACGAAGACTTATGGATCTCTTCAAATAAAATTAGAATGCTCTCCTCTGAGATATGGACACCATCAGCACTCGAATGGATCAGCTTATAGAAACCCTTCACGTTGTCATCAAGGGTCAAGAAGAGCTCCGTCAAAGTGTTGCCAAGCTTGCCACTGTTGCCCCCTCCACTTCTGCAAATGGAGGGAATAATAATGCGAATGTTGAGACCCATACAGGAATTCCTCGGAATAATGTTGATAATCATCACGACGTCATTGATCTTAATGAGCCCCACGTGAATCTCACCACTAGAGTTGCTGAAACTACAAAGATATACCATGCTCTTGAAGAGCGTCTCAAAGCTTTGAAAGGTATCAAGACTTTAGGATTCAATATTGATGCAATGTTCCTTGTGCCTGGGGTAGTTATTCCTCCCAAGTTCAAAGTTCCTGATTTTGACAAATATAAAGGCACCTCCTTCCCAGAGACTCATCTTCGTTCCTACTGTCGTAAGATGGCAGCTTATGTTGGAAATGAACTTTTGCTCATGCATTTCTTCAAAGACAGCCTGACAGAGGCACCGTTGGACTGGTATATGCAATTAGAAAGAACTCATGTCAGAACTTGGGGAGAGCTTGCTTACTCCTTTTTAAGACATTACATTTATAATACCGCCATGGCTCCTAGCCGCACTCAGCTTCAAGGGATGACACAAATCCGAAGAGTCTTTTAAGGAGTATGCCCAAAGGTGGCGTGAACTGGAAGCAAGGGCCCAACCTCCTCTCTTGGATCGTGAACTGATTGATTTGTTCATGGGTACTCTACGGGGTCCTTATCTCCAACTCATGCTCAGTAGTACATCTATTTCTTTCTCTGATATGGTTATTATTGGAGAAAATTTTGAAACTTGTATCAAGGCTGGAACGATCCAAGGTATCCCTAATAATACCAAAAATAATACTGGAAATGGTAGGAAGCCATTTTCTGGTTTTGTCAAGAAGAAAGAGGGTGAGACTAGTGTTGTCACCATCGACAAAGGAAAAGCTCTTGCATATCCTCAAGTTCGATTTCCTTATTTCCCAACACCTTTTACTGTTCCTAATCAATATGTTCCTCAAGTGTATGCTGCTACAACTCCACCACCCTGGACGGCACAACAATGGCCTTTCGTTCCTCAACCACAGTATCTTCCACAACAACAATTTGCACCACCTCTAAATTATCGACAACAGAATCAGTGACCTCAAGGTCCGAGAGTTCAATAGAGACAAAGAGGGTCTGAGAGGATATTTGATCCTATTCCTATGTCCTACACTCAGATTCTCCCTCAATTGATTTCCAATCAGCTGGTTCAACTGCGTGAACTTGGTCCACCACCAAATCCTCATCCAAGGGAGTATGATACTAAAGCTCATTGAGAATTCCATTCTGGGGCACCTGGCCACACAATTGAAGGTTGCAATGCATTCAAAGGAAAAGTCCAGGACCTCATTGAGTCAAGAGAAATTTTGTTCACTGTAAATGGTATGTGCATAAGTTAAATTTTCCTTCGACCCAAGTGAGTACCAAGGCCACAAAACATCCTCTGAAATAATCATTCCATATGGAGTCAAGCCTCCTTAAAATTAGCCATCTTTAGTTTCTTCTTTTCATGCTCCTTTGTAATCTTTCTTGTTTTTTCCAGTACTCAATGTATGCAAAACTTGTTTGTTTTTTAATGTTAATCACAATGCACTAAATATGTTTGTCTCAAAGCAATCCATTTGTTTCACTCTATTGTTTTCTTTTCCTTTTGATACTTAACTCTTTTTTTAATTAAAAGCAAAAAAAACTCTTGAGGGAGGATGATGAACATATGACACCTAGAATCTCAAACAATATGCTTTTAAATAAAACCTCGTTAACGATGTAAGGCATTGTTTAAAATCCCCAAACACTGAAGATATCAGGGAGATGGACCCTCGAAAACCCTTTCAAGCCTTGAAGTGGGAGTTTCTTTTTATGCATAAAAACCCTCAATTTTAACTTGGGGTAGAGTAGTCTTCAGTTAATTCGATCGAGCTTTTAAATTTCAAAAAGGAGTGAACATCCAAGGATAAGCACACCTTATCCCTCACACATTAGGAGGTATGAAGACGTGAAACCATAATGGTTATCCCTCTTCCATCAAGGGACGAGAAAATCACAACACCTCCATAAAGTCAAAGGACTCAAGGTCACACGATTAGTTCAAATCGAAAAGGAAAAAATAAAGAAAGCCCGCTGAGTCAACAACTTGAAAGCAAGTGACTTAGGTAAAAATTAGGGCATCCCACTGGACTGAAATTTCAAAATAAAAAATGTCTAGGAAAAAATTAGGGAAAAGAAAGGATTACCAAATAAAAATCCTCAGCAAGGAACCAAGTCGTGTGATCAGACGCCAAAAATGAAAGAGGTGAGTCACTACCATGTCCAAGAAACCTCAATAATTCCTCAATTATTCTAAACTCCTCTCGAAATATGAATGCCTGTATCGAGTTAACTGAACTTAGGACTGAAGAACATCACGGAGAATGGGTGGGCACCAAATAATTTTGAGCCTTAAATCTTTTTTTTCTAAAAACCCTGAACCAGACCACGTTACAACCCTTGCGAGTCCTAACTGAAGCATGAGTTAATTCAAAATCAATAACACGCCGAGATTAAGGTAACCTGACTCCTATGAGGCTTGCTAAAACTTTTGAGTTGGTATCACTCCACTTCTTACTATATTTTGTACAACAAAAATTCTTTCGATGTTTCAACATCTTTTCAATAAAAGTTTTCTAACTTCAAGACAAGCATGGAATTTGCATTAGAATTATTATTCTCTTAATAAAACATTTATGTGCATATGAAAAAGTGCTTAAACATCAAGTAAGCTTGCATGATGAGCATTAAATGAAAACTTGATTATCCCAAGGGACAAATTTCTTCAGAAATTTGTCGAAAAGCAAATCATCTTAATGAATGATCTTATTATGGGGCAAACTTTTAGTGACTATATTGAGTGAAAGAAGACCAGCATGAGAATACTCTGTTAAGTAAGGTTTCAGTAAATCTGAGGCTATAACATCGATAAATCCCTTCAAGCTTGACCAATCTGAAGCTATCACATCGATAAATCTCAAGTTTCCATCAATCAGAGACTATCACGTCGATAAATCTCTTCGAGCTTTTTGCAACCATTCTGAGGCTATCACGTCGAGAAACCCATTCATAATTTATTCAACTTAGGACAGCCACGTCGAGATTCGACATATCTCTCCAAGAATCCTTGATTAGAGGAAGTCAATTTCGTGGCCTAAGATATTGGGGCATGCCACCTTGTGTCGTATTATGACACGAATCTTCCAGCCTTCCACTTAAAGAATATCCTTTTAGAGATCATTAGACATGGGCATTCCTCATCTCTACTTGTGAAGCTGCTCAAGCAAATTCTTGTCACCCGTATAAATGCAATCAGGCTAAAAGCATCATGACGGTCACTTTGACTCAGTTAACATCCTCAGAATCATCATCATTCTCTTCAAATGTTTAAGCACGCAACTCCCCAATAATAAAGTAAACTCGAGGCATTTGAATATACCCATGTCCATTTCCTAGTCCCCAAGTAGTTTTAGGTATAAGGAAAGTCAGACCGAGCAATTTCCTCCCCAACAATAGAAAAAACTTGGTGCATTTGAAGAGGTCCATGTTGTAATACCCCAATTCTACCTAGCAGATAATAATAAAATCAGAGTTCAACATGATTAGGATGCTACATTCAAAACTTAAAATCAAACTTCATTTAATCGCATATAAAATAGATACATAAAACTTAATTCAGATGAACCGATAACAGCCTAATTTATTCTTTAAAATCAAACAACTTTTTATTGATAAGCAGCGAAATTTACATACTCAACTTCAATTCACTTAACATATTTTATTCAACTTAAAGAACTTCAAGACAACAATTACTTCATGTAAACAACTTAAAAATTCAGCAACTGAAACAAATATCAATAGGTAAACATCAAGCGTTCATCCCCCCGAGTGCTACGTATCAGAGCAACAACACCGACTCGAAACTGACGAAGGTAACAACTATTCTTCTTGATTACCTGCACGTTACCAACAGAGGGCAACATTCAAACAGAAGGGGTGAGATATCGAACTTTATAATTGAATGTATGATAATTAATATATCAAAATCAGTTCATATAAAATTACCACTTCACAACTTATACACAACAACTATTACAACAAAGCATCAACATGACATAACTACTAAATTCATAGCTTTTAGATAATACTCGTCACAATAAGTCAATAATATAAAGCAAAAACAAATCTATCTTCACCACAACTCAAGACGCAACATCAAATGTGACTCAATTACAATGCACATGCATGTGGTACCATTGGAGCAGAACTCCCAACTTAAAAATGGAGCAGAACTCCCATCTTAAAAACAGAGCAGAACTCCCATCTTAAAAATTGCCAATTAATAGAGACATTAACAAGGCATAAGCTTTCTTTGCAGTTTTCCAATCCAGTCCATTACAGAGTATGCAAATGTATGTGACTCAATTAATGCACCATCACATACTCACAACAATTATCGTTCATCGCAAGGCATAGAGAAACATCACCATTATTACCAATAAAAATAGAGGTAATTCATCATCATTTAAAATTCTCTGCAACTTCGCATTATCAACAAGAATTCACAGAGACAATCACAACAACACAACAACTCAACATAAATCAACATTGTCTATAAGTCTGCCACATCAGTCAACGATTCAACATCAACTCAACATAATTCAACTTTGGCCATAGGCCTACAACTTAATATTTTAACAACAACAATTAACACAACATTGGCATAAGGCGACAACTTAGTACGTCACAACAATAATATCATATCAACAATAGTAATTTGACAACAACATCAACAAGAAAACAACATTGACCATAAGCCTAACAATTCAATACCACCTAAAATTCATATTTTTCAGCAAAGTATTCAACACATCGTGTCGACTAAAATATACAACAATTGTTCTGTATATTTATTCGGACAAATAGACTAAATCCTACTAATTAATTAATTATCCACTATTATTTTATTACTAATAACCTTCTGTTACTAATTCACATCTTAGTCTCTACCTTACAGCAACTTATACAATCCACCTTCTCTACCATAATATTTTACAAACATTTCGCGTAATTATTCGGACAATTCAACTATATCTGACTAAATAACCCTCTACTAAAATTGCTAGTATTTTTACTCTATTATTATTATTAAGACCATCCTGGTACTGTTATTTCACAAGCTCTGCTACTTGTAATTACATCCTACTATTATGAATTATCCCTGCTATCATTTTACTGTTAAGAGCCTTCTGTTATTGTTTTCAACAATTATATCCGACTGGTACTAGTTTCTAATACTCTTATATTTCCTTGCTGCTCTCATTTAATAATATTGCCTACTAGAATGTTCTACTAATATGATTTGTCAATATTCCACTAATATACTAAGAAAATTCAATACTAGTATACTAATTCCATTACCAAAAAAATATAATAAGGAAACTCTTCTCTGAGTGCTCCTCGACATACATTAACAGTTCCCTTTTCCTTCTAGGGTGCCGATCGGAACCCCCTTCCTCTGCTTCCTGCCGATCGTCACTCTCCATTCATAGTACATTTCGTGCAGCATGTTGTGCAACTCAGCAAACACCATCTTTATGTGTGCTGCTCGGCACCAACACCTGTGCCCCTCGACGCACTTTGCCTCATACGTAGATTTTACCTGTTTTCAATGCAAATTTTCCCAGTCTCTTGAAGACACCAATACAATATCCAAAACACAATAACATACCAACAGTATTCATCATGAGTAATTTCTAGAAACAATAATCCTCAGTATTGTAACATTCTGACATGCAAACCAACAAAGATTCCATATATTGCACAACAGAAAATCACAGACAGTGGCAATTTCATACAACCCAATCCCACATTCAATTCATCATAAACCCAATTATAGAGTCAGAACCTCACCCTTACCTTGGATTAGAGATTGTACTAGAATTCTTCGATCGAACCTAGCCTTGCCAAAGTTTCCAATTTTTGCCTCTTTTCCTCTTTTCTGTAATTCTGCAACTTCTCACGTTCCCACTAAATTCTCCAAGACTTGTTCAATTAACCTAATTCTCCTTATAAATATCTTAATCTTATAATTATTAATATTATTATTGGGCCTAACTTTCATGCCCCCACCTCTACTATATACAACCAAATAATGAGTCCAACTAATAACCTCATATTATTCTAATATCTATGTTAATATTATTACTAATATTAATCAACCAATCAATTAAATATCAACCAAATATTAACTTAGCAACTTAAATCAATATTTCACGATATTTCGCAACTTCAACAATTTCAACAACATTTCAACCATTAATCCGTAATTAATTTAATTAAATAATTAATTAAATTAATGGGCATTACAACTCTCTCCCACTTAGAATATTTTCTTTCTTGAAAATCTATTCGTACAACCACTCTTAGTACGAGTTTCACATCCAACTTGTTTATTTCCACGTCGCGTTTGGCAACACTTTGACCACTACTTTCCTTATAACTTAATAACTCAACACGATTCAAATCAATTACACTCATGACAACCATTCAACTCTTTGCGACACAATCGTTACTAGCATCACAATTACTCCACCATAATCTGACATATCAACATTTAAAGTAGTACACACTTATACTTGGATATACAACATCACAATATCATCTTAACACCCTTTTCAACATCGAAACACATACACAATTTCATTCCCGTATGTCAATTATCAACAAAATATCAAAAACTCTACTCATATTGTCGTATCACTCTTATAGTGACATCAACATAACCAACATAATCAACTTCGTCACGTTATGAAGTATCATTCCTTACTTGCGGAAATCAACAATAACATCTCAATAACGATAACAAAGTCATTACAACATCAACTTAACTGTATAACTCAGCAAGCATACCCCTAGCTCACCATTAACCAATAGTCCACAATGATCTTCTTATAAAATCCTCAAATATTTACTAGCAAACATAGTGCGCACAACATCTCTATATCAAGAATCCACCAAATCAAGAATGTAGGTTAAGACACACCATTCCAATAGATTTCTGATGTTTTAATCCTTCACTTCTAACGAGTCGTACACGCATAGCAATTGTGCCACATCACACTTCAACTGTGCAACTCTGATAATCCACCTTAAGTCACCGTCCTCGTTAAACTTCCCGTCAAATATATGGTTTATAAGTTTCGATCTAGTTTCGTGTTTTCTTTAACATCCACCATAAAATCTTTGTTCACTTGATATTCTTAATCTTTCACATTTGCAACGTTAGATCGCATATAACTCGCTACTCCGACTTGTTCAATACGTCTCAATTCTTTCTTAGTAATTCCTCTTCTACTTCACACTAACTGGTGAGCGGCTATCATCACGATATAACATCAACCACTTCACTCACCATTAAGATAACAAGACAAGTCTACACTATCCAACACGGTCTCATCTACTATCAGCAAGAGATTAAGGGTGATCAGTTCCTCAATTTGTCAATAGATAGCCGATAACCATAATGGAGTATAAACCATCGTTACTAAACTATAATGGTGTTCCTTTAGAAATTGTACTCGAGTCACCTAAAGCACCACAATTCAATAATTTCCAATGAGGTTTACAAATACTCCAACAATTTCCCTCTCATTCGATTTTGTTGATGTGACACCAATGCTCAACATATTACACGGTACACATTACAATTACTTAGCCTTACTCGAAGGTTAAGCATTCTCTAACTCAAGAATTACTTTCTTCATCTCTGCACCATCAAGAATACAAATTCGATTACGAAATCTCAACACACCCACGCATCTGACTTGAAATCATCATTCTCAGACTGATCGAGTCCAACCACCAAATCTACCAATTCCACATCTAACTTCTGAGCTTCTTTGATATTGTCAAAAAAATTATTGTTAATCTTCAACATCCCCAACATCACACTCTTCTGTTTCACTTTGCAAACTAATCTCATTCCTCTAATTGTTCAATTATATCCAATTCTTTAACCATCATTGTCGACATATGTAAAGTCTTTCGACTTAAAGCATCAGCCACAACATTAGCTTTACCTGGATGATAATTCAAACCAAAACTATAATCTTTGAACAAATCCAACCATCTTCGTTGTCTCATATTCAATTGAAATATCAACAACACCGTTCCACACCATTTTCGAGATCGAACCTCTCCAATACTTCTTTTACACATGCCATTATCTTGGCATCATAAACACGACTCTAATTTATCTTAAAAGCATCTTCCTCTAAAAGGACATCTTCTCTTCATAAGTTGCATCTATATGCGCTCCTCAAATAATTTCACATCCTTTTTAATGCCGAACATCTCATTTCTCAACTAATTCGCCCATAACATATTACGCTTGACCTCGTCTCGAACAATTGCGATAATAATCATTTATGCCCAAAAAGCCTCTAGTTTCGTAAAAGACTCCAGAGTTCCTCCATATGGGAATGCATCAACCATATTTGCAAACACTTTCATATGATAGAATATATTTCTATCTCCTCATAGGTTCAAAGGGAATTCCAATCCAATACTCGGAACACAAGATATGAATTTCCAAGGTTATCCAAAAATGCGAACACCGACGTCATGCAGCGACATGCTATTACACATCTTACGATAACATCAGAACAAAATTTCTTTATACCAGTATCAAAATTTACCATCCTTGAAATCGTACTCATCTCTTTGCATTTCCCACTCTAACTCGCGATTCAAAACATTCCAAAAACTTCAACAACTTTTAAAATCACTTACAAGGATCCCACGACAAGGACTACAGCAATTTGTCACTCTATCACCATTCAAACATCGAGATATTACACAAGGAATACTCAAACTGACAACTTCACGGTCCACCAGCAATGCTGAAACATAACAAGTTTCTAAGCGTTACATTGCTCCTCATCCTTCGAGAAGTAAACATCAGCAAGGTCTAATCATCCTCCCTCAAGACGCTCCAACTTGATTAACAAACAAAATATTGAATCCATGTCATCTTCGGATTCGAGAAACAACAAAGCTTCAATACTACTTGCAACGTCGCCATCAGCAGCATACTAAACTAACATCTTACAGCCGAAACATATCCGAGAAGTAAAGCTTCTCCCCCACTTATTTTCAAACCAACTCCTGTAAACAAGTGATTAAAAAATCAAGCAAGCACCGAAAGTGTTTCACACACTTATATCTTACTAAGGAACAAACAACATTAGACAACTTGGTCGGACGGACCGCCCTCTTCTGATACCACTAATGTAACACATCAATTCTACCGGGCGGATAATTATAAAATCAGAGTCCAACATAATTAGGACGCTACATTTTCAAATTAAAATCAAACTTCATTTAATCGCATATAAAACAGATAAATAACACTTAATTCGGATGAACCGATAACAGTCTGATTTATTCATTAAAATCAAACAACTTTTTATTGATAAGCAGCAGAATTTACATACTCAACTTCAATTCACTTAACATCTTTTATTCAACTGAAACAACTTCAATACAACAATTACTTCATGTAAACAACTTAAAAATTCAGCAACTGAAACAAATATCAACAAGTAAACATCAGGCGTTCATCCCCCCGAGTGCTACATATCAGAGCGACAACACCGACTTGAAACTGACGAAGGTAACAACTATTCTTCTTGATTACATGCACGTTACCAACAGAGGGAAACATTCAAACAGAAAGGGTGAGATTTCAAACTATATAATTGAATGTATGATAATTAATATATCACAATCAGTTCATATAAAATCAGCACTTCACAACTTATACACAACAACTATTACAACAAAGCATCAACACGACATAACTACTAAATTCACAGCTTTTAGATAATACTCATCACAATAAGTCAACAATATAAAGCAATAACAAATCTATCTTCACCAAAACTAAGACGCAACATCAAATGTGACTCAATCACAATGCACATGCATGTGGTACCATTGGAGCAGAACTCCTAACTTAAAAATGGAGCAGAACTCCCACCTTAAAAACAGAGCAGAACTCCCATCTTAAAAATTTCCAATTAATAGAGACATCAACAAGGCATAAGCTTTCTTTGCAGTTTTCCAATCCAGGCCATCACAGAGTATGCAAATGTATGTGACTCAATGAATGCACCATCACATACTCACAACAATTATCATTTATCGCAAGGCATAGAGACACATCACCATTATTACCAGTAAATAGAGGTAATTCATCATCATTTAAAATTCTCTGCAACTTCACATTATCAATAAGAATTCATAGAGACAATCACAACAACACAACAACACAACATAAATCAACATTGTCTATAAGTCTGCCACATCAATCAACGATTCAACATCAACTCAACATAATTCAACTTTGGCCATAGGCCTACAACTTGATATTTTAACAACAACAATTAACACAACATTGGCATAAGGTGACAACTTAGTACGTCACAACAATAATATCATGTCAACAATAGTAATTTGACAACAACGTCAACAAGAAAACAACATTGACCATAAGCCTAACAATTCAATAGCACCTGAAATTCATATTTTTCAGCAAAGTATTCAACACATTGTGTCGACTAAAATATACAACAATTATTCTATATATTTATTCGGACAAATCGACTAAATCCTGCTAATTAATTAATTATCCACTATTATTTTATTACTAATAACCTTCTGTTACTAATTCACATCTTAGTCTCTACCTTACAACAACTTATACAATCCACCGTCTCAACCGTAATATTATACAAATATTTCACGTGATTATTCAGACAATTCAACTATATCCGGCTAAATAATCCTCTACTAAAATTGCTAGTATTTCTACTCTGTATTATTATTATTATTAAGACCATCCTGGTACTGTTATTTCACAAGCTATGCTACTTATAATTACATCCTACTAGTATAAATTATCCCTTCTATCATTTTACTGTTAATAGCCTTATGTTATTATTTTCAACAATTATATCCTACTGCTACTAGTTTCTAATACTCTTATATCATTGCTGCTCTAATTAAATAATATTTCCTACTAGCATGTTCTACTAATATGATTTGTCAATATTCTACTAATATACTAAGAAAATTCTATATTAGTATACTAATTCCATTACCAAAAAAATATAATAAGGTAACTCTTCCCTGAGTGCCCCTCGGCATACATTAACAGTTCCCTTTTCCTTCTAGGGTGCCGATCGGAACCCCCTTCCTCTGCTTCCTGTCCGTCGTCACTCTCCATTCACAACACATGTCGTGCGTCATGTTGTACAACTCAGCAAACACCATCTTCATGCGTGTTGTTCAGCGCCAGCACTTGTGCCCCTCGGTGCACTTTGCCTCATACGCAGATTTTATCTAGTTTCAACGCAAATTTTCCCAGTCTCTTGCATACACCAATACATTATCCAAAACACAACAACATACCAACAATATTCATCATGAATAATTTCTGGAAACAACAATTCTCAGTATTGTAACACTCAGGCAGGCAAACCAACAAAGATTCTGTATATTGCACAACAGAAAATCACAGATAGTGGAAATTTCATACAATCTAATCCCTCATACAATTCATCATAAACCCAGTTATAGATTTAGAACCCCACCCTTATCTTGGATTGGAGATCATCCTATAATTCTTCGATCGAACCTAGCGTTGCTAAAGTTTCCAACTTTTGCCTCTTTTCCTCTTTTCTGCAATTCTGCAACTTCTCACGTTCCCACAAAATTCTCCAAGACTTGTTCAATTAACCTAATTCTCCTTATAAATATCTTAACCTTATAATTATTAATATTATTATTGGGCCTAACTTTTCACACCCCCATCTATACTACATACAACCAAATAATGAGTCCAACTAATAACCTCATATTATTCTAATATCTATAATAATATTATTAATAATATTAATCAACCAATCAATTAAATATCAACCAAATAACAACTTAGCAACTTAAATCAATATTTCTCGATATTTCACAACTTCAACAATTTCAACAACATTTCAACCATTAATCCATAATTAATTTAATTAAATAATTAATTAAATTAATGGGCGTTACACTGTCTCTACCTAGCCATCCACAAGAAGTCTAGGATGTAGGGAAAATCATATCAACCTATTTTTCCCCAGCAAGACTATAATTCAATCCCCAACAAGGCTATAACTCAATTCTCGAGTTTTCAAGCACCAATCTGTATTGGTATCTCAAAGACAATGGGAAATGGTCCCTGATAAGCCTAATATTTGGAACTCTGCATATAGTAATCATCATTGTATATTACATTGCATCATCAAATGCGTATCATATCCATTGAAGTGGATCATTATGCTATACACTTCAAAATGCATACAAAGCATAAGCCGTATTTGGTACCTTGCACAAAAGCCCAAATTAATCCTCAAAATAGTAATACATTCCCACAGGGAATTCCATCCTCACAATTCCCGGTTGACATCCACCATTACACTACAAACCAAAATAGCCACAGTGCTAGTACATTGTACTCTCAACTCTTAATATCCTTCGTCAATCTTTTCTTGGGTCACAAATCGTCCATAGATCTTACCCTTTAGTTGATCTTACCCTACACGATAGATTCTCCGTTGTAGTCGATTTTACCCCGTTGTCTTTACCTTTCCTTTTGGATCACGAATTAGGCATGATAGATTCTCTGTTGTCATCATCTTTAACCATTGTCTTTACCTTTCATTTTGGGTCGCAAATCCTACACGATAGATTCTCCGCTGTCGTCGATTCTACCCATTGTCTTTACCTTTATTTTTGGGTCGCGAATCCTACACGATAGATTTATCGTTGTCATTGATTTTACTTGTTGTCTTTACCTTTATTTTTGGGTCGCGAATCCTACATGATAGATTCTCCGCTGTCATTGATTTTACCAGTTGTCTTTACCTTTCTTTTTTGGATGTGAATCCTACATGATAGATTCTCCACTGTCGTCGATTTTACCCATTATCTCTACCATTCTTTTTGGGTCGCGAGTCCTACACGATAGATTCTCCACAATCGTCGGTTTTACCCGTTGTCTTTAACTTTCTTTTTGGGTCACAAATCCTACACTATAGATTCTCCACTATCGTTGATTTTACCCATTATCTCTACCTTTCTTTTTGGGTCACTATTCCTACACGATAGATTCTCCGTTGTTGTTAATTTTACCCGTTGTCTTTACCTTTCTTTTTGGGTTGTGAATCCTGCATGATAGATTTTCCACTGTCGTCGATTTTACCCTTTGTTTTTACCTTTCTTTTTGGGTCACGAATCCTACACAATAGAGTATCCACTATCGTCGATTTTACCCATTATCTCTACCTTTCTTTTTGGGTCGCTAATCCTTCGCGATAGATTCGTCGTTGTTGTCGATTTTACCCATTGTCTTTACCTTTATTTTTAGGTCGTGAATCCTACATGATAGATTCTCTATTGTTGTCAAGTTTACCTATTGTCTATACCTTTCTTTTTGGGTCGCGAATCCTACACAAAATATTCTCCACTGTCGTCGATTTTACCCATTATCTCTACAATTCTTTTTGGGTCACGATTCCTACACGATAGATTCTTTGTTGTCGTTGATTTTACCCGTTTTCTTTACCTTTCTTTTTGGGTCGTGAATCCTACACGGTAGATTCTCCACTATCGTCGATCTTACCAATTATCTCTACCTTTCCTTTTGGGTCACGAATCCTGCATGATAGATTCTCTGTTGTCGTCGATTTTACCCATTTTCTTTACCTTTCTTTTTGGGTCACAAATCCTACATGATAGATTATCCGTTTTCTTCTATTTTGCCCGTTGTCTTTACCTTTCTTTTTTAGGCGCGAATCCTACACGATAGATTCTCTATAGTCGTCGATCTTACCTGTTGTCTTTACCTTTCTTTTCGGGTCGCGAATTTGGCACGATAGATTCTCCACTGTCGTCGATACTATCCATTGTCTTTACCTTTCTTTTTGGGTCGCGAATCATGCACAATAGATTCTCCACTGTCGTCGATTTTACCCATTGTCTTTACCTTTATTTTTGAGTTGTGAATCCTACACAATAGATTATTCGGTGTCGTTGATTTTACCCATTGTCTTTACCTTTATTTTTGGGTCGCGAATCCTACATGATAGATTCTCTGTTGTCGTTGATTTTACCCATTGTCTTTACCTTTCTTTTTGGGTTGTGAATCCTACACGATAGATTCTCCACTGTCGTCGATTTTACCCATTATCTCTACCATTCTTTTTGGGTCGTGAATCCTACATGATAGATTCTCTGCTTTCGTCGATTTTACTTGTTGTGTTTACCTTTCTTTCCGGGTCACGAATACTACACGATAGATTATCCACTATCGTCGATTTTACCCATTATCTCTACCATTCTTTTTTTTTCGTGATTCCTACAAGATAGATTCTCCGTTGTCGTCGATTTTACCCATTATCTTTACCTTTATTTTTGGGTCGCGAATCCTACACGATAGATTCTCCACTATCGTCTATCTTACCCATTATCTCTACCTTTATTATTGGGTCATGATTCCTGCATGATAGATTCTCCGTTGTCGTCGATTTTACCCGTTATCTTTACCTTTCTTTTTGGGTCGTGAATCCTACATGATAGATTCTCTGTTGTCATCGATTTTACCCGTTGTCTTTACATTTATTTTTTGGTCGCAAATCCCACACGATAGATTCTCTATTATCGTCGATTTTACCCGTTGTCTTTAACTTTATTTTTGGGTCGTTAATCCGGCACGATAGATTCTCCGCTGTCATCGATTTTACCCATTATCTTTATCTTTCTTTCTGGGTCGCGAATCCTGCACGATAGATTCTCCACTGTCGTCGATTTTACCCATTGTCTTTACCTTTATTCTTGGGTCGTGAATCCTACATGATATATTCTTCGATGTCATTGATTTTTCCGGTTGTCTTTACCTATATTTTTGGGTCGTGAATCCTACACGATAGATTCTCTGTTATCATTGATTTTACCTGTTGTCTTTACATTTCTTTTTGGCTCATGAATCCTACACGATAGATTCTCCACTGTCTTCGATTTTACCCATTATCTCTACCACTCTTTTTAGGTCACGAATCATACACGATAGATTCTCCACTGTCATTGATTTTACGTGTTGTCTTTACCTTTCTTTTTGGGTCGCGAATCCTACACGATAAATTCTCCACTATCATCGATTTTACTCATTATCTCTACCTTTCTTTTTTGGTCACGAATCCTGCACGATAGATTCCCGGCTGTCGTCGATTTAACCCATTATCTTTATCTTTCTTTTTGGGTCACGAATCCTACATGATAGATTCTCCATTATCGTCGATTTTACCCGTTGTCTTTACCTTTCTTTTTGGGTTGTGAATCCTACACAATAGATTATCCATTATCTTCGATTTTACCCATTATCTTTACCTTTCTTTTTGGGTCGTGAATCCTACACGATAGATCCTTCGCTATTGTCGATTTTACCCATTGTCTTTATCTTTCTTTTTGGGTCGTGAATTCTATACGATAGATTCTCTGCTGTCATTGATTTTACCTGTTGTCTTTACCTTTCTTTTTGGGTCTTGAATCCTACATGATAGATTCTCTACTTTCTTTGATTCTACCCGTTGTCTTTACCTTTCTTTTTGGGTCACGAATCCTACACGATAGATTCTCTATTGTCATCGATTTTACCCATTGTCTTTACCTTTCTATTTGGGTCACGAATCCTACACGAAAGATTCTCTGTTTTCATTGATTTTACCCATTGTCTTTAAGTTATCGTGATGTCATTGATCCTATTTTTAGTCACCACATCATCATTAATCATATATTTTCAATCACTATAACACCCACTTCCCTATGAACCTTGTATTGGCACCATTACCCCGTTACAAGCTATCACTACTAAACCATATTTATCCATCATAACCAGTTCAACAGAAACCGAATTTTATATCCCTAGTAAACATCACAAATAATAATACTTACACCATCTCTCTAGGACAAATTTCAGGTCTTGGTATTTAATCTTCTTCTACCTTAAATGATCGAAAGTATGACGCCAATCTCACGTTCAGGTTTAAGATGACTAAATAGGAGCAACTATCATATCTCAAATATTTCCTACATTTTCACATTTATGTGGCTTAAGCTTTGCATTTCATTTGCATCATTTTTATTAGGTCATTCGCATATCATCCATTCATTCAATAAGGCATGAGATCAAGAAGAAGTGTTTGGCATGAATTAGGGTTTTACTTTGGTTTGGGCTTCTTTATCAAACAAAGGGTTTTGTCCCTCTATCATTAGCAGACCATTTCTTCATAAATTGGATTTGAGTTCACTTAAGATCTTCCATCAACTACTTGCACTATAAGTTATTCAATTGGAATTCTTATCAAGGGATGGACTGGAGAAAAGAAGATTTTTCTATGGTTCATGGGTCATGATACACTTTCTTATGCTCGCGTTCATCAATTCGATTAGGGCTTCAACAAAGATCATCACTTAATAAGCATCATGGATAAGGTTTTCTTGTGATAAGAGCCTTCTTTTAGGTGCCTGAGTTATAAAACATTGGTCAAGATAAGAGACATGAATTCATGGATACTTTCTCCAATGAACATTGGTTCTAGATACAAGGCTTTGTGAATAATTGCTTATGGTTCACGACAGGTTAAACTCAAGTTTTGCAATTAATGTTCATTTGAGTCGGGCGTGGCATACGAGTTTGTTTTGAATACAAGTTTCTATGAAACCGTGAGATGATATACAAATGTTGAATTCAAATATTGGAAAGCTAATTGGAAAATAAAGGAAACATGTAATTCTTGAATTTTGAAAGTCTCATCATTCCATTCAAGCTTGTTACAAAAGAGTTCATCCATTGACTTTATTCAAGTATCAAGAAATTCCATTCATATTACAAGGATTTCAAGTCATTTTTCATTCATATTATAAAAAATATTCAAGGCATCATGTTGAAACTTGGAACAAAAGGAAAAGATGAGAGAAACATGTTCAATTTACAAGGTTTATCCAAAGTTTTTCAAATGAAACATCTATGATTCAATTCAATTCAATAATGTCCAATCATTCTTTTTGTTCTACATGAGATATTGGGAATAACATTACAAAGTTCTAAATCCCTAAAAGTAATACAATGATATGCCATAAATATCCATAAAATGTCAACTTGGTTCCTTGCCAATTGTTGTCCATTCTGCTGTTGTACACAAGACCTACCATTGCTACCACATACAGCCAAAACCAGTCCAAATGCCTTGCTTTCCAAAAAGTTTTATGCTGTCCACAACAATCTAAGACTAGCCATGCATCAACCTGCTGCAAACATGTCCAAAACCTAACACAAATTCAGCCAAACATAACCTGTATCCAAAAGCTATAAATCAGGCTATCAAAAGTGTTCAAACCTCACAAACTTTTCCCCTCAAAACCCCTTATTTTCACTATAAAACAGACATAAGAACACACAAGAAAAAGGCAGACACAATCTCATAAAGAAATTCTATCAAAACTCCTCCCTCTCACTCTTCTTCAACTTTAATTTTGCAATAACATAACATCAACAACATCATAACCAAACCACTCACAAAATTCCTCACCGTTTCTTACTCCACCCATTCATCATTCAACCTTCAATACCATGCTCATGCACCTGCAAAACAAAATTGAAACCTCACTGCTGCTAAACCGCAAATTCTCAAAACCCCAAACCTCACACCATACTCCCTCTAATTGTAGACCCCCATCTGCAACAACAACAAACCAACAGGATTCTCAAAGGTGGAAAATCGAAGAAGGAGAACAAATGACGAATGCAAGGTTTTAAGCTAAGAAGAAATCAGAGTCATACTTGACATTTTCTCCCTTGCCAGATTTGAATTTCGTCGGACTAGCTCCGACCGTGTAAGTTCTTTTTCTTTCCTTCAATTTATGATATCAATATCATTTCTTGTATGCGTCATATTATTGTTGTGTTGCATCGTGAAACTGGAATTTGGGGTAGTGTTGTTATTGTTGTTTTGTTACGTTTGAAAAAATATAGAGAAAAAGATCAGAAACAAATATCAAAACCTCTCTTAAAGAAACCACTTCAACATTGCAAAATCTCTTCCAAATCCTCCAATATAACTCTCCATCTATTCAACCAATCTCCGCAGCAAACCACAAATAATCTCTATTACAAACCACCATTCAACACAATCTTATCAACAACACATTCAACCAACAACCAACAAATCAATAACTAAGAAAACATTTGCTACACACATTCATCTTCATGTATCTCTGCAACATCAAATGCAACAACAACGTATCAATTCCTCACCTCTTTCTACTCAACTCTCAAAATGCACAGAAAAACGTAGAAGTAGAAGAATAACGAACAAGAGTTTGAAAGGTCTTTCCTGGGTTCTCATTATCAAAGATGTCAGAGGCTCGAGCGTCTGATGTGGAGAGGTCGATGAGGATGACAAAGTCGCATTGAAACACTAAACGTTGAAGATGAGTCACGATCGGAAGTTTCGAAGGTTGAATCGAAATTGAGTCCATGACGGAAGCATCAGATTGAAGTCTGAACAAAGAGTTATGGCATCATTTCAGAAAAGAGATAAGATATGCGAGAGGCGCTAAGCCTCATTAGCTTCTAGGGTTTTTTTAACCCATCAGCTTTTAGGGGTTGGACTTGGGTGTGACCCATTCCATTTTAAGCCCAATCATTTATTTTTTATTTTTTTGTTCAAACTGTTTTTTATCATGGGACTACAGTTTCTCTTAAGCCCACTCTGAAAATTCAACATACACCCCCATACTCTGCTTTCACTCTTTTGTCTAACTTGTTTAGTTTAAATTTTCTTAACTCTATTGTTTTACTAATTAGTTAATTTTTATTCTTAGCTTTATGTCTTCTTAATTAGCCTATTTTTAAGATCAATTATGTAGCCTTGTGATTTTAATTTAATATTTTTTTATTTTGTTAATCATTTTAGTTATTTTTGCTTAGTCACTTTTCTCTACTTGATAAAAATCACACAAATATTAGCTTCATTGTTTTGTTTGAGTGCTTGAGTAATTTTTTTCCATGTTCCTTTAGGAGATTCCACGAAGCGATCATTTTCATTTTGATCGTTTTGTGTTGAAAAGGAATTTAGAATCAATCATTTGCATGATAACATTAGAGTAGACTTTCACATTAGACTTTTCTGTTGCATTGCATATTTCCTAATTAAAACTAAAACTTCTTTCCATTATAAAAAAAAATTCAAAAACACTTAACCATTATTCAAACCCATTTCACACACAACAAATTCAAAATAAAAAAAGGGCATGTTATCTCTGTTCTACCGCGATACAGGTCGTGCCTATTGCTAGAATGCATGTGCTAACATCACCACCAAAAAAACACCAACAAACCAACATTTTCTAGAAGAACTACGATATTCTGATTCCTTCACGGGATACATAGGCAAAAGGTTGCGAGACCCTCATGAACGCACTAGTAAAAACCATTTCATTTCCCTTAGCAAGTATAGTTTTAGATAGACGCACCCTTAGAAACAAACAATTAAAATGGATCATGTTTAGTACAACGGATGTGAGAGGTGTTAATACCTTACCCTCGCATAATCAACTTCTGTACCCTCTCTTTTGGTCGCAAGACCATCTTGTCGATCCTCTTGGGGTTTTCTCGATATTTCCCCTTCCTTCGGGATAAATAAAGTTCGATGGCAGCTCTGTGTTTTTTGTCGGTCGCTTCACCCCCTTGGCCATTAGATGAACCTTCTTTCTAAGAGTTTTTGAAAATACTTTTAAAAAATAAAACCCCGCCACGAATAAATATAATATGACAATAAAGATAAAATTAAATAAACCAAAATAAAGAAATAAATACAAATAAATAATAAAAATAAAGAACCCTAAAAAACCCTAAATCCTAAAGAGAGGTTTCTAAACCCTAGGGTTGAGTCTCCATCAGAGTTGCTAGCTATAATAATCGGTTTTAAAATGAGAGTCTCCACCATTAATTTGTATCCTAGAGAATTTAACAGAATAACCCTAATTGATGATATAGAGATTCTAAGTTCTTGAATCACTTTAGACGAAGGGAAGGTGTTAGGCACCCTTCATCCACCTTGTTCACAAGGATACTAGGGTTTAGGTTTAAGGTTTAGGAATAGAGTTTTAATCTTTTAGTTAGGTATTAGAACAGATTATGAAGACATGTTGTCATTGTCATTACAAATTAATTTAGTTTAGAAATTAGAGATTAGATTAGATTACGATTGATTTATAAATGTATTCTTTGATTTATTTTGATTCTGTTTGTAAATTTAGAATTAGGTTCTTTAAATTGATTATGTATTTAGACATATTTGTATGGACGAATTCAATCAATTAATAAAGCAATATGCAATATTTGATTTTTATTCAATTTGATTCAAAACAGATTTTTGGGTCTGGGCTGTTAGGGTTAATTGGTGAAGGAAATGGAACCTTGGGCGCCATTCTAGATTAGGGTTTCAAGCCCTTTGATGGACTCGGTCAACAATAATCAAAATAAATATATTAAAATAATAGTATTAATAATAATAAATGTTTACTAATATTATAAAAATAATATTTAAAAAGAGTTGGTTGACTCGATCAACTTTGACAAACCAGTGGGCTTTCAAACCCTTTAATGGGCTAGCAATTCTCTAAAAAAATGCACAAAAAGCAAGTGGGCCTGCTTGAATTCTTCTAAACATACCTCCTTGTTTTTATTAAAATAAAACATTAATGGACTGAAATCTCAATAATAAATATACCCTCATTCCAAATGTAAGGAAAGCTTAATGGGCCATTAGATTTTGAGGGTCCATTTTTGAAACAATATACCCCCTATAAACTTAAACCTCATACTTGCATATATGAATTTGACAATAATATAAACTTTATAAAGCAAATGATGACCTTAAAAATTACTATATTGGCTAGAAATCAATAGGGCAAATTTTGGGTATGACACATCTTTCTTGACATCTTGTTGTGATACTTGTTTTAACAAAATTGCTGCCAATCCCAAAATCAAAGAACTAACATTCTCCCCCTTTGGAAAATTTCGGATAAAATAACCTTTTCATAATATAGCTGGAGATAAGGAAAAAACAACAGCAAACAACCATAAACACAAGATACATAAGACACGTGCATACTTAGTTTAACATCACAACCAGATCAGAGGCACATGCAGCAAAGCAAACAACAAGCACACGGAGAGAAATAAACTCTCACACTTCAGAAATCCTTCAGAGACCATATGTCATAACATTCTATCTGACATCACAGCAATAGCACCATTGATTAACAACATCATATCACACAAGAGAGAAATAAGTTCTCAATACAACAATGTCATGCTCCCTTGTCACAGAACTCCCCTTGGCACACACAATACATAAAGATCAAATACTCCCCATTCAAGAGAACATCCACATGCATCAAAAAATAAAAACCAAGCACACAGATGCTACACACAAAATATCAGAAGAAAAACCAACCAAAACAGTATCAATCATGCACATGACCAAACTCCACATATCAGAGCAAAAAAAAAAACACCACTACTCCCCTACTACTACTACTACTACTACTACTATTTCTAGTACATATCTTCCTATTTTTATCCATAATTTAGACAACCTCTATAGATATATAATTAGAAGCAAAAACATATTATTCATTTTCTCCATCTGCAATGTACCAAACTTATTGTTCCTCAAAGATGCAGATCCCTAGTTCACCCTTTAGTTTTTCAAAATTTATTTGCATCCAATACATTGGTGAAAATATCAGCCAATTTCTTCTCATTAACCACATGCTCCTGAGTAACAACTTTGCCTCTAACAAGATCCACGATAAAATGATGACGGATATCAATGTGCTTAGTTATGCTACGTTGAATAAGATTTTTGGAAATGTTGATGGCACTTAGGTTGTCACAGAATAATGTCATGACATCTCACTTAACATTATATTCGTTTAACATCTCCTTCATCCCAATCAGCTGAGAATAAATGCTTCCTACTGCAATATACTCAGGCTCAATAGTGGATAGAGACACATAATTCTGCTTCTTGCAGAACCAAGATATGATATTATTCCATAAGAAGAAGCAACCTCCTGAAGTGTTTTCCCTATCATCAACACTTGCATCACAATATCCTAGAAGCATAGAATCAGAACCATTAGAATATAACATGCCATAGTTACTAGTACCATTTATGTACTTCTAAATCGTCTTCACTTGATTGATATGATTTATTTTAGGCTCAAGTTGATATCTTTCACAAACACCCACATCAAAAGTGATGTTAGGTCTGCTAGTTGTAAGGTATAACAAGCTATCAATCATGCTTCTGTACAAACTTTGGTCCATATTAACACCTTTTTCATCTTTAGATAACTTCAAATGAGTAGGTGCATGTGTCCTCTTATGACTAGAATTCTCCATACCAAACTTCTTCACTATGTTCTTGGCATACTTACTTTGAGAGATGAAGATAGAATCATTTATTTGTTTCATTTGAAGTCTAAGAAAATAGATTAATTCACCAACAAGACTCAGCTCAAATTCAGATTGCATTTGCTTTACAAAATGTTGAACCATCTAATTTGGCATCCCTCCAAACACAATGTCATCCACATATATCTGAGGAATCATGACTTTGTCATCCTTCTCCCAAACAAATAAAGTCTTGTATATTCCTCCTTTCTTGTAGCCATTGTTGACAAGAAAATTGGTCAGCCTTTCATACCAAGCCCTATGAGCTTGATTTAATCCATAAAGAGCCTTATTTAATTTGAACACATAATCTAAAAAAGTAGGATCAATGAACCCCTTTGATTGTTCAACATACACCTCTTCATGTAAGTGCCCATTCAGAAATGCCTTTTTCACATCCATCTGAAATAACTTGAACTTTAGTAAACATGACACTCCTAATAATATTATGATGGATTCAAGATGAGAAACTAGAGAAAAAGTTTCATCAAAATCTACACCTTCAGTTTGAGTGTATCCTTGAGCCACTAGTCTAGCCTTATTTCTGGTGACAACTTCGTTTTCATCAGATTTATTTTTGTACACCCATTTTATACAAATGACATTTGTTCCATTAGGCCTAGAAACTAAATCCCATACTTTATTCCTCTTGAATTGACCCATTTCTTCTTGCATGCAATTGATCCAGAATTTATCAGTTAAAGCTTCATTCATTTTCTTGGGTTCGAACTTATAAATAAAGAAAGAGTTTGAAACCACATCCCTTGATCTAATAGTAATCCCTTCATTAACATCTCCTATAATGAGTTCTTTAGGATTTTCTTTTTGAATTCTGATTAAAGGACCTTTGTTGGCTGGATTTTTGTTAGGTTCATATCAACAGTCTCATTATTGATATCAACATCTACCATATTTTCTGAATCATTATTCATCTGGAATGATGTTCCAACATCATCTCCGGCATCATGTCCACCCTTTATGATTGAGTCATCAACTCCAACATTTATAGATTTCATCATTACTTTGTTTTGGAATTAAATACTCTATAGGATCTACTGTTAGTAGAGTAGCCCAGAAATATTCCTTCATCACTCTTAGGATCCATTTTTTTCTTTGCTTATGATCAACCAAAATGTAATATTTACTTCCAAAAACATAAAAGTGTTTGACAGTACGCTTCTTTCCTTTCCATAACTCATAGAGTGTAGTAGAAGTACCAGTCCTCAAAGTGACCCTATTATGAATATAACATGCAGTATTCATAGCTTCATCCTATAAATGATATGGAAGATGCTTAGCATGAAGCATGACCTTAGCCGATTCTTGTAGAGTTCTAATGTTACGCTCAACCACTCCATTTTGCTGAGGGGTGATGGGAGAAGAAAACTCATGGCTAATACTTTTCGAGGAGCAAAACTCACCAAATTTGTTGTTTTCAAATTCCTTGACATGGTCACTTATGATCCTTACAATTCCACTTGCCTTGTCTCTTTGAAGCTTTTGACATAGATATTTGAAAACCTCAGACATCTGATTTTTCTTTGATAAAATTCACCCAAGTGAATCTTGAAAAGTCATCAACAACAACATAAGCATACCTTTTTCCACCAAGACTTTCAACTTACATATGCCCCGTTAAATCCATATGAAGCAGTTCCATAACTTTTAAAGTAGACATATGTTGAATCTTCTGGTGTGACATCTTAGTCTGCTTCCTAATTTGACACTCACCACATATTCTTGCTTCCTCAATTTTGAGCTTAGGAATGTCTCTAATAACTCTCTATGCACAATCTTCTTCATACCTTTCAGATGCAAATGGCTAAGTTCTTTTATGCCACAACTTGACTTCATCTTTCTTGGACATCATACATGTAGAGGAACAAGTAATTACTTAAGGTGTCCATAAGTAGAATTTATCCTTAGACATGTCTCTTCTCATCAGTAATTCATTCTCATCATTAGTGACCACTCATTCAGACTTAGTGAAATTAACTTTAAAGTCTTAATCACATAACTGATTGATACTTATCATATTAGTAGTAAGACCTTTTACAAGAATGACATTATCAAGCTTAGGGGTCCCTCATAAGATATGCTTTCAACTCCTCTAATTTCTCCTTTGGAACCATCTCCAAAAGTGACATAACTAGTGGTGTGGGGCTTTATGTTCACCAGGAAGTTCTTCACTCCTGTCATATACCTAGAACATCCACTGTCAAAATACCAGTCTTCTCTAGATGAGACTCCAAGAGAGGTATGAGCTAGGAGACTAGTGACAACATCCTTCACTTTCCACTCATGTCTAGTTTTAATCCATACATGATTATCCATAGGTTGAGGTGAATGTTTTGGATAACCATATAATATGTAACAACATGGTTTTATGTGAACATAATTCCTAAAATGATGACATATCCAATGCTATACCTTGGTTCTGATCTGAGTTTTCGAAAACCTGGCAGAATGTTGTGACATTTGGTTAGACATTATGCTCTCATGCTTCACTTCAACAGAAATAAAGTTAATCACATGATTTTTTTCTTTTATTTTTTAAAGACTGATAATTAAACCATATACCTGTAGATCTTCTACCTCTTTCTACATCTTGCATAATTTCACCCAACACCCCAGACCCATTGTTCAAGATCCTTATGGACTTGGTCATATATTCAAGTTTTTAGGTTAACATGGTCACTTCATCCTATAGATCAGAGAGATCAGCCAAGCATTCTTCCTTTTCAGCCTGCAGTTTAGGTATGATTTCCTTCTGTTTTTCTCCTTGTTGACAAGTTTCTTCACTTTTGATGCATAAATTTTTGTAAGCAATTGTCAGTTTATCATATGACATTTCTTTAACATATAAGTCTTCATTAGAGTCCCACGTTCTAGTTAAAGCAGTTACAAGTTTATCATATTCACTCTCAGGTTCACTTTCAGAGGTATCATCCTCTGACCAAGAAATAGATATCTCCTTATGTTGTTTCTTGAGATATGTAGGACATTCTACTCTAATGTTCCCAAAGCCTTCACATTCATGACAATTGAATGCCTTTACTTTGACTGGTCTTCTCTTTAGTTCTAGTTTTCCGTGAAAGCCATAGTTCTTGCTGATGTCATATGAGATGTTATTGACATTAGGTCTTGCCCTTCTGTATATCTCTTAAGCAATTTGTTGAGTTACCTACAAATTAATACAATAGCATTTGGAATTCCTTCCTTAATATCTAGGTCACATTGACCCTCTTCATGTTCCGTGTTGGATACAAAAGCTATACTCTTGTTCTTATTTTCACATTTTTCATTAATAGTCAACTCAAATGTTTGAAGTGACCAAACAAGTTCGTTCACTCTCATGATGCTGATGTCTTGAGCTTCTTCAATGGTTGTCACCTTCATGTCAAATCTCTTAGGTAGAGACCTGAGAACTTTTCTAACCAGCTTTTCTTCTAATATCTTCTCCCCTAAGGCACTAGATGAGTTTGTCTCAAGAATATTCATGTTAAAATCATGAGTGCTTTCATCATTTTCATCTTTAGATTCTCAAATCTGGTAGTGAGAAGCTGAAGTCTAGACATTTTCACTTTATATGTGCCTTCATGAGGGGTTCTAAGAATTTCCCAAGAATCTTTGGCTATAATACATGTTTTTATTAACCTGAATTTGTTTTTGTCATCTCCGTTGAATAGGGCATCCAAAGCTTTGGAATTTCCAAGAGCAAGTTCATCTTCATCTTTAGACCAGTCCTCTCCTGGCTTTAAAGTCTCCTTCCCATCTTTGTCCTTCACAACATGATGGTCCCAACCCTTTATGACAGCTTTCCAAGTTTTTATATCCATAGATTCTAGGAATGCCACCATGTGATCCTTTCAATATTCATAGTTGGTGCCATTTAAGACTAATGGTCTATTAGTGAATCCTTCTTCTTTGTCCGTGGTACCAGAACGTATCTTCCCTGGAGATCACCCAAAATAGAACAGTGTGCTGGCCCTAATGCCAATTAAAATTCTGGTATGCAAAGGACAAAATTTGAATCATATGTCACGACACTGATATCAGATCACTCATAAAAACAAGAACAATTATGCAAATGAGGTAAAGTGCTTAAAGTAAATAACACTGATAATTATTAACCCAGTTCGGTGCAACATCACCTACATCTAAGGGCATCCAAGCCATGGAGGAAATACACTAAAATAGTATTAGTTTGAAGGTTAAGTAAATAATCTCTGCTTTAGAATCTTCTCACCTAATCATTATTTGTGCTATTTATATCTAAGACACTCCTAGATATGAGACTCCTATCACTTCCCTTCAATCACACAACTAGTGACAAACAAAAATGGTAATAGAAAGAAGAAGACACGCTTCAAAGAAACATAATCATCTATGCTTAAAGCTTATGATTGATTAACAAATTACAACTCAAACTTAGTCCAACCCTAATATCTAGATGACATTAGAGTGTCTCACAATAAAAAATGGACAAACTAAAACCCTAAAACTCCTTTGATATGCACGAATTCTCTATATTCATTAGGTTTATAATGTCCTATAAATAGTCTTCATATCAACATTAGCTCGGGCTCTTTATTTAAATAAATGCATGTCCCAAAATAGTAGCTGCAAAACTTGAGCAAAATCGTCTGCGTGAAAATAGGAACAAAATGAAAAGTTTCCTAAAAAGTTTCCAAGATCCTTTTCATGAAACAAATACACTTTTGGCACATAACTGATGTTCCTAAAATAACCCTTCTTGGAAAGTGATAGAGTGTGACTCAAAACTAAATAGAATCTCACACTTTAAAACCAATCTTCCAAAAACATAAAAAACTACCACCTGGTATAACATGTCACAACATCATGTTACAACATCCTACTGACCATGAATGATGTCTTATCAACATGTCAAGACATCTTTATTGACATCTTATTGTGATACTTGTTTTAACAAAATTACTGTCAATCCCAAAATCACAGAACTTACATAATCCCCAACCAAAGCTTTTAACGAGTTTATTTTTCAACCTCATATTTTTATCCCTGAAATGGATTGTGTTCGTCAAGGTGCATCAATAACAACCTTGAAGAAATTATTACATTTCTACCCATATAGAATTATAGAAACATCTCACCTATAAAAGATCTTTTCTCACAAAAGTATTTGGCTATAAGAATTAGTGAGAGAAAGTGAAAATGAAATCTTAGAGAGAGAGAGAGAGTGTGTGTTTATCAACACACAATTCTTATTATGGATGGTTTATACTAAGGAATGAGACCTCTATTTATAGGGTTCAAATCCTCCAAAAGAGTAAACTTTATTAATTCAAAATTGATTGTTACCAATCGATTATACCAATCGATTAAATCATTTAATGCAACAGCTATGTTTACTAAAATTGATAAGAATTGATATATAGTTGTTGCTAATCGTTTGAGTACATTCAAAATGCCTTGTTTCTCAAGAACGCACCAATGTAATCGATTGATACTTTGTGCTAATCGATATGTAGTCAAAATAGTTTTTTTTAGCTTTTTGAATGTTCTCATCACTTTCTAAGCAACTTCTATATACTTCTTTAAAGCATTTTCTTTTCAAAAACATTTTATAAAAAAGTTTTGTGTGTGTGTGTGTGAGCGCGCTTATAGCCATCTAGTTCTATAAAGAAAGAACTTTTGCTTTTACAAACGTTTCACTTACTTGCTAAATTAGGATAACTTCCCTAAGCATGTGTCTGATGTATCCATCGGGTTAACATTTTTCTTGAAATCTCCTTTTGAAGCTTTTGATGTAATCTCTGTTTGTTTGTAACATTTGTCTGAGATTTTATTTCTGGAGTTTTGTCTATGTCTAAAACTCTGTCAATCATTTATCAACTGAGACTTTATCAATTTTCTATCAAGTTTGTGGCTTGCATATTTAACTGCTTTGAGTACATTAATTGAATATCTAAATGGTTGCATCTTTTACTATGCTTAATATTATATTGTTATCGTATTGCATCTTCATCATGCTAAGCATTTTTTTCTCCTTTATAGTCAAAACAAAAGCTTGTTGCATCTTCAATATGTTGAATGTATGTTCTCTACTTTGAAGTTGTTATTATGTTGCATCTTTGTCATGCTAGAGAGTTGTAATCATAAAAATAACAACCTATTACCTACAAAACATGGTTCCACAAGAATATCCAACATACTTCTTCATGATCAAAATATCAATGGTACCATTAGCTGCTAAAGTGGTGTCATCTATGAATTTAACTTTATTCTTTATGAATTGATTGATTTTGACAATCCAATCCTTCCTCCTAACCATATGCATAGAAAAACCAGAATCCAAATAACATTCCTTGGTGCATTGGACTCATTCTTTCACAACCACCATAATGTTTTCTTATGCATGTAATAACTTGTTGTCTTTACGTAACCAATTACAACACATTTACCCTTCCGCGATCATGACCAAGAATGTGTTGTCAATCATAAAAACTCTTGTCTTGTAACATTGGCTCCATCTGCTTGAGGTTCCTTCTTGTTCATGTTTTAGTCTCTTGTCAAACTTTCCCTTTTCACCTCTAAAGTTTCCTTGACCACCATTCTTGTTGCAGCTACTCTCGCCCTTTTGACAAGTCAAATTCTTTTAATTTTAAGACTCTCTTCCACTAAAATTTTGAAAATTCCCTTAATCTTCATGGGCCATTTTCCTTTCGACTTTTTGTTCTTCTCATTGAACCAAGCTTGCAAAGCAATCTCCGTCTTTGCCTTGTTGTTATTTCTCTCCTCCATCCTTTTCTTATGAGCCTCAAGAGAGCTTTAAAGCCCCTATTTTCTCAAAGTCACGAGATCCTTCAACTTCTCAATCTCCACTATAATGTTATCAAATCTTACCGTCAAAGAACGCATGATTTTTGACATAACATTCTGCTCAAAAACAGTTTCTCCACGCGACTTTATTTGGTTCACCAATCGAGTAATTCTCGTCACGTAATTATTGGTTGTCTCTTTTTCCTCTATTTGAATCAATTCAAGTTGAAGTTTGTGAGTTTGTAAAATCACCACCTTTGACTTGTCAGCCCCCTACATATGCCTTTTTCAAGATTTCCCATGCTTGTTTTGAAGACTCGCAATCACCAACTTTCTCAAAGTTTTCACCATCCATACATTGATGGATCAAAAACAACGCCTAGTAATTTTTCTTCTTCTCTTCCTTATGTGTTGCTCGCTGTGCATTCATTACACCTTTGACAAAGGGATTCACCTTATTCTTGATCACCTCAAGAACATCTTGGTAGCCAAATAACACCTTCATTTGCTTGCACCCTTTGTCATAATTATTCGCATCAAATGTTTGTAGGTTTGTAGAGATTTTTTCATTAGAGACAAAATTCATGTTGCACACTAGGTGTTTCATTGATACGAACCAGCCTCTTGATGTAAAATATTAGAACATGCAATCACAAGATTAGTAAATAATGGATTGTTTGAGTGTGAAGAATTAGAGAGTGAGGATATGGCTTGAGGAAATGAGATAGAGAGATAGAGAGATAGATAGATAGAGAGAGAGAGAGAGAGAGAGAGAGAGAGAGAGAGAGAGAGAGAGAGAGAGAGAGAGAGAGAGAGAGAGAGAGAGAGAGAGAGAGAGAGAGAGAGAGAGAGAGAGAGAGAGAGAGAGAGAGAGAGAGACGATTGAGGGTGAGAATATGATTTTTCATTATCATTGATGAGGATGCATCCAAGACATTTATACAAACATTACAAAATAATTGTGACACAAGCTTTAATCCTAAAACTAACTGAAAAACATATTTATCAAACCTATAATCAGTTACGCTAAACTTATAACCAGTTACATTTGTTACAACTCCTAAAAAATACAAACAACTCAGTGATAATCGATTACGTCTATGATATTTTTTATTTTCCATTGCTTATAAGTGATTTTTTCTCTCGATTATAATCAATTATACCTTCGTAATAATAATAACTAATTATAACATTTGAATTATGAGTTTTCAATTAATAATAACCAACTATATTTTTTTAATAGAAATTTTAAGTGGAGATAAGTTTTTCGCATATTCTTTATATCAAAGTGTATCTTTTTTAACTTATTCATATATAATGCTAGAGATCCATAATATTATATGACAAAACATGTCTATGATTGTCTCTTCCCCGTTAAGGCAAAGTGAGATCCATCACTTGCTCAAAGAAGAAAAGGTGTCGCTATAATTAGATTTTTTTTAATTATATTAGGTTTGTTTCTTTTTGAATATACTAACCTACCTTTCTCATTTCTTGTTCCAAGTGTTCAGAGATATGTGGACTGTGGATTTTATTAAATATTTTATAAGCTCCAAGTAAAGAATGTACCTGGCTATATTACCACCATTCACTCATCCCTCCATTAAGATAAAATAATATAATTGGGTTAACTTGGATACGTTTAGCTTATTCATAGGCTTTTGGTAGTTGTGCTTGTTGTTCAATTTTCAATTTCTACTGTTCGTCTCTTCGCTGGATAGAATAGCCATGACTTTTCTAATTTCCATCTCATAATAAATATCTCATTTACTTTTTTAATATTTCAAAATAAAATGTCTTTTTAAGATACTAATATAATATTTATTATTTTTTCACTATTATATTAATATTTATTAATTTTTTTACATTTTTCAATTATTCTATTAACTATAATAAATTAAAATATTTTAATAAATAATATTAATTTTATCAAAATTAATATATTTAATTATTTTTTTAAAAATCATGCAGAATTTAAATAAAATATTTATTATGAGACCGAGAGAGTATATAAAAAAAATATTTTGGACCTTCTAACCTAATATATATAAGAGGAAAAGGTCCTAAAGCCGGGAGGACCACCAAAATTCTTGCCAAAACATGGTCTTACAACCATTACCAATCTTATATATTATATTTAAACCAATAAATCAAAAGAGTTGCGATTTATAAAAGTCAGCAAAAATATTAAATGAGTTAAGTTTCATTGCGACTTATGCAATTTTAACATAAAAAATCATTTGAATTACAAGATAAAAAATTACGTGATTTTGTTTTGTTTGATTAGATTTTAGAAATGAAATCGAATCGAATAAAATCAAACTAATACGGTTTGAGTTGGTTCGGTTAGTTTAGTTTAAACAAAAAGTTTATTGAATCATACGTACAAATATAGATGACAATATAGCTTTTTATTTATTCGTTTATACGTTATCAAATAACAATAAAATTCATCATATTTGGACAACTACTTTTCATTTAATGTAAACAAAAAGATTAGAGAAAAGTGGAATAAAAAAATATAATATAATAACATAAAACAATATCAAAAATATTATAATAGAACAGAAAAACATAGGAGATGAAAGAATAGAGAAGATGAAAAAGAAAGAGCAGAATAGATGAGAGATCAGAGAAGAAAAGGTGCATTAAAAACGTAATTGGAAGAAAGAACAGTAGAATAAAAATAAGAAGAGGAAAAAGAAAGAACATAAAAGATGAGAGACTAGATAAGAAGATACGAGATGTACATGAAAAATAAGATGAGTAGAAGGCATGATACTTCTAGGAGAGATTTAAAAACACTTAAATTGAAACCTTAAGTGTGGGAAAGAGAAAATTATTTGTAATCCTAAGGCTAAGACATAATAGGTTTAAGTTTGGGTTGGATGTGGGTTAAGTGAAGTTTGAGTTGTAACATAATGCAGTTTAGTTCGGTTTGGCTTGATTCGTAAAATACAAACCGCAAATTGAACTGAACCGAACGATTTTCTTAAAAAATGGTCCAAACAAATCCGAACCAAATGTAATTTTTTGCAGTTTCGATTTAATTTGGTTTAATTTGCGATTTTCTATTATATCAGTTCGGTTTTGAACACTCCTACTCGCTACCAAATTCAACTTCTATTGTTGAAGAACATTTCACTTTTTACTCAATAGATGAATTGTGATATCTACTTCATTCAACCGTGTTGATAGTTGAACGAACATTGAATATATATGTGTATTTCAATTTGCGACATATCATAAATTTATGTTTAAGTAATTAATGAGAGTTATGACATGATTCTGATTCTTCTGATCAAACACTCATAAATGAGCATTGATGTATATTATTGTATCTAGTTAATAACATCTCATTCTATTTTCTTTTATAATATTATATCGCTATGGTTAGGCATAATGTAAAAAATACAATTGTTTCATGAAGGAATATAATTGTCATTTCCTAAACATTCTTTCTTAGAATCATAGCTTTAAGTATTATGTGTTTTTTGTCGATGATTTTAGCAAGTTCACTTGAATTTATCCTCTTAAACGAATATTTGAAATCATTGAAACTTTTATGTAATTTAAAAATCTAGTTAAGAATCAATTTAACAAAAGAATAAAAATCATGCAGTGTGATGGTGAAGGTGAATTCAAACTTTTCTAAAAGGTAGCATTAGATACATGAATTTAATTTAGGATAGTGTGTCCTTAAACTTTTATACAAAATGGTAGAGAACAAAGAAATCATAAGCATATTGTTGATTCAGGTCTAACTCTATTAGCTCAAGCAAAAATGTCATTATCCTATTGGTGGAAAGCTTTCGATCTCTACTATAGTATAATATTTAATAAATAGAATATCATCGCATGCCATTAACAATGAGTTCCTATTTCTTAGTTATTAAGAAAGGACGAGACTGTAGTGCTCTAAAATCGTTTAGATTTACTTGTTATCCCTGTCTCAAACCACACAACAAGCACAAGTTCCAATTTCACACACCCAGATGGATTTTTATTGGATACAATATTGCATATAAAGAGTAAAAATGTGTCAACTAACATGGGAAAAATTTCTTCTCAAAACACACGGTGTTCAATGAGAATCACTTTCATTTTCATGATGGATTCCTTGACACAAGAAATCCCTTAAGAATAATGCCTCTAACTGAAAATATTGTTGCATGTGTTCCTCTTTGTCCAATAGGTACTACTGATAACAATACAGATGAGATGGGAGACTAGGCCCAGATGAAGAGAACTCAAATGCACAAGAAAACTTTTACTCAAATACACAGGTAAACTCCAACTCAATTGATGCAAATGAAGACCCAAGTAGAAAAATAGAGGACTCAATTGAGAAACCAAACACAATTGACCATGAGGAAAGTTCAACAAAAATACAAAACGCAAATGATCATGAAGAAGGTTAAGCATAAACACAAACTAGCCTAAAAGCATATAAACTAAGTCGAAAATCACCAAAGGGATGTGTACCTGAAGCATAAGATGTTGGAATTGAGACTTCACATGCAAGAAGGGGGGGGGGGGGGGGTCAATTGTGTGGTTTGCAAAAATGTGGTTCTGAAAACTTTTCAAGATTAAAATCAGAGTTTGAAAACATTTTTCTATATCTAAGCAGTGGAAAATAAATATGTATCAAAATAAAGTGCGAAAATAAAAGAGTTAAGGGAATAAGAACACCAGGAATTATAGAGGTTCTGTCATAAAACAAAAAGACCTACTCCTTTCCCCCAAGACTTGATCTTGAGAGTTTCCACTATGTACTTGTGAAATTTTAGTAGTAAAGACTCACAAACCCCCTTATGAAAGGAAATGATAGTTGAAATACAATCATTCAATACAAGATGGAAGATATGAATGTTTGCGTCTTCTCCATTGAAATTGTTGAGGCTGAAGTGACCAAGATTTCTTACCAACTTTAGATTAAAGTGGTTAGTCTTCTCTCCACAAACACGGACCTTGTAACGATTATTCTCCAAGTTCCCCAAAATAATTGATCTCAATTGGTTTAATAGGATAACCAATAAACTCTTGAAATTTTAACAGGATGATCTTCTAACCTGTGGTTTTAAACAGGCTAACTATGAATAATTGGTAAGTTCATAAATATTGATGATCTTTAACCTATAAAACAACAAGGATAACTAATAACTAAGGGAAGTTCATGAATATTGACGATCTTCAACGTAAATAAACATGGGAACTGATCACACAATTCCCAACTAAAGCTTTTAACGGGTTTAGCTTTTAAACCACACATAAAATATCCCTAATTTGATAGTATTCAACCAAAGGTTTATAATATGAATACATTGGTGAATTTAAACATTTCTACCCTTCAAAAATTAATTGAACTCCTCACTCATAAAAGATATTTCCTCACAAAAGCATTTGGCTATAAGAACTAGTGAAAGAAAGTAATAAACAAACTTAGAGAGAGAGAGAGAGAGAGAGATAGAGAGTGAGTGAGTGTAAACACTCAAACCAAAATTTTTGATAACTGAAATGAGAAACGAGACCTCTATTTATAGGCTACAGATTCTCCAAAAGAGGAAGCAACATTAAATAAAAATTGGTCGTTACTAATCGATTAATCTAATCGACTAACTCATTTAAATATGACGACTAAGAGTTCTAAAATTGGAAAGAAGTGATATATAGTTGTTGTATAGGATCTGAGTGCATTCAAATTGCCTTGTTCCTCAAGAGTTCTCTAATCTAATCAATTGGTCATATGTGTTAATCGATTAGATTCAGTCAAAAACATATTTTATGGCTTTTTGAATGCTCATCCTTTTCTATGCAACTTCTATATACTTCCCAAATCTTTATTATTTTAAAAAACATTTTATAAAATGGTTTTAAGTGTGTGCGCTTATAGTCATATACCTATTTAGAGAAATAAATTTTGTTTTTACAAAGTTTCACTCACTTACTAAATTAGGAGATTAACTCCTCTAAGTCTTGTCAGATAGATTCCTTTGTGTTGAAAATTGCTTGAGATTTCTTTTGATGCTTTTAATGTAATCTATTTGTTTTCCTTTTTCTGGAACTTTTTTGAACCTTATCAATCAAACCTTATGGCTTGCATATTTAACCGCTTAAGTACATTGATTGATTTTCTCAATGGTTGCATCTTTATTATATTGAATGTTATATGTTATGATCTTTATAGTTTTCATTATGTTACATCTTTATTATGTTGAATATATTCTATGCTATTTATAATTGTCATCATCAAAAGATGATATCCTGGTTTGAAAGTTTTCCTGAATGGCACCTGCAAAACAAGGTTCCACATTCTCCTCCTTTTTTTTGATGATGACAACGCATCTCACATGGGAGGTGGTAAAATAAAAAAGGAAATATATTTTGGAGTGATAATACTCCCCCTGAGTTATATATCCCCTCCCCCCGAGAGTATAGTTATCCCCCTTTTGTCAAAATAAAAAAGGAGAGCAAAAGAAGCAAATATGCAAGCACGTTTTTCTCAAAGCACAACATAAAATATCATGGCATGTTGAAAGAGTATTAATTTATTCCATGAAGGACAACATATTTCTTATAAATTTCTAAAGTGTGTGAGACAAGTTTTCCTACTTTTAGGCATGACATAATATGTAAGCAAATAATATTATGGCATAATGATGAAAATATCACACTTAGTGGGGAATATCATATTTATCCTAAACAAGGTTTCCTAATCTTTAGACATGGCATAATTACATACGTCCAATGTTAGGTATGAGATTTTATGATTGAAAATAATTTTGATAAAACAATGTACACAACCAGATGTTGAGTAAGATGTCATGGCATCTTGACCAACTGATATAGCAGGCGATGCTGCTCTTCTTAGAAGGATCTGGTTTGATTATATGAGATTCTCTCTGGATATATCTCACATATTTGTGCAGGCCAAGAAGGATATTTTTGGAACAAGTGATTTTATCTCAACTTGTGCATTAGTTTCTAAAATTGGATGTTGAGACAATTTAGGACACTTGTGATGTTTTTGTTCCATTATTCAAGGAGATTATTCTGCATAATTTGTGTAGCCATCAATTTGTAGAACTACAACAAATTGAGTGGAGAATCTGAAGCCCATGGGTAGCTAAGGAGTTTAAAAGGAAAAATAGCTTAAACCTAATGTAAAAAGTGAAAAATAAGGGGAAGCTTTGTTATTCAAGAGTATTTAGGATATTTGAGAGTTTTTCTATTGTTCTTTGTTTTTGTATGTCACTCATGCATCTTGTTTGATGCATTGATTTTGACTGAATGTTCATTGTTCATTGTGATTCACACATGAGCTTTTAAGCAAAAAGTGTAATTTGTTTAATTTGAAGTGTGTTCTTCTGTTTTGGTCATTGTTATTATCATTGAGGTGAACGTGGGAAGTGAGAGGGGGGTCTCATATATAGAAGTTGTAAATTGGGTTGTTGAAGCTTTAAACTAATACTATTATAGTGGATTTCCTTCCTGGCTTAGATGCCTCTAGAGTAGATGAATTTGCATCGAATTGGGTTAACATTTGTCTGTTTTATTTATCTTCTACAATTTACTTTATGCATGATTTTGTGTTTTTTTGTAAATTTCCCTGTCAGTAAGATGATGTCTTAACATCTGTCTGAAATTGTGTTTTGGTGTTGTGACTTCAGTCTTAACATCTATCTAGTGTTCCATAATTTCATGCAAGATAAAAAAAAACTTATATGTGGAAGAGATATCATATCATAATAAGGAATTGTTATGGATCATATGTGTGGCATAGGAAATATCACTCTAGATGAGACACATGTTTTCTTTATACATATAGTATAAAATAAGGTTCCTTAAAACATATGTTTTGGCATGATATATAATTTTTTATCATGTTTACAAATATATTAAGTTTTTCATCTTGAGGTGTGCCTAACAAGAGTAACTTAGCAAAACAAGGTTGTAGGCATACATTTCTAATTTTGTAAAGCAATTAAACACATAAAGGTACCACAATCGTTTAGGAAATAAAAAAAACATACTTTATATTATTGAAATCAAGGATACATAAAGGAAATGTAAAAAGGGAAAGTGCATAAGGGAACAGTGCAAAAAGAAATTATAAGAATTAAAATTGAAATAATTTTTAGAAATCTAATATGGACTATTCTTCATCAGGATCATCATGATGGAAAAGATGATGAGTAAGTTTGGATTTGTCAAGAATAAAGTGATGCACAATGAAGTTAATTTTCTCATTTAGTAAGTCAATCTTCCCGCATAGGATTTTCATCAGATCTCTGGTTGTGAATATCTGAGGAGATGAGTCATCACTTTTGATGATTTCTATGGGTATGTCTTAACTACTGGCTTTTCTCTTTCTTATGTTAGTCATTGGCTTTCCTATTATTTTTCCATTATTCAGCTTATAGTGGATTGAGGGTAGGATAGATTTTCCTATTTTTGTATTTTTCTCATAGAAGTCCATTTCCTTATCGAGGTTGAACCCTGTTTTATCCAATATTTTGTCACCAAGTTGCCATATGGTAGTTGTGTATCTTTTGCTCTAATTTCTAACATGTCGTCAACAACTAGTTGAGCCCAGATTAGTTTTACTTTATTTTCTATGAACCATATGGTTTTTACATCCGCTTGGGTTAGGAGACCAACGTTTCCTTGTTTGGGAAAGAGAATGTGGGTTATTATGTAGTGGACCATTCTACTCTCAGGGATGAAATATCTAACTGTGAGTGAATAACGAATGTGTGAGGATGGTTCTATCATTAAGGATGACGCAAAATTGAAGTAGTTATACATATTGGCTTTGTCCCCTAATTAAGTGAGGTGGTCTTCATGAGGGAGATCAAGATATTTTCCAAATTCTTCTACAGACAGAGTTATGAGATGTTTTTCTACTTCACTATGGAGAATTCCATCAATTTGATGAACGTTTGAGAAGAACATTTTCACTAGGGTGGTGTAAATCCTTTATGAGGGTGTGTAGAGGAAGTTTGAGAGTTTGAGTTCTTCTAGAGTTTTGAAAAACTTGCACTCTTTGAAGTCTTCGGGATCTAAGGTATGAACTCTCATAGCGGTTCAATTGGAAAAGTGTTTAAAAATTTGTTTTCTTATTGTTTGGTTGTGAACTCATCGGTGAGACTTGGATTCATGATGAACTTTTTGAGAATAATCCTATTAGTGTGTAGAGGAAATAAAGTATGAGATTCAAGAGAAGGTAAGAATAAAATACCTATTTATAGCATATGTTCTGATGTATTTGGGCTTGAAATTGGATCAGGAATTGGATGTCGAGAGCGTTGTCCAAAAATCATATCTAAACTTTCAAATTTTATGTCTTTTAATCGATTGGATCAATTGATTAAATATCTTAATCTTTCAGTTTTTGAAACGATATTTATCATTGCTCATATTTGTTCTTCCATTCTCATCAGGCTGATTTGGATTTAATTTGAAATTGTGTGTTTTGATCACTTCTAATTGATTAACCCTTTTTGTCAATCGATTAAATTTCATCAACCAAGCCTCCTTGATGGTTGGGGTTGATTGTTAGGCTTTATTATATTCTTGATCTCTCCGGTTCATGCTTTTGACACCCCTAAGCTTTGAAACACTTGAAGAAACTTATTTTATGGGTTAGAAATACAAATAATTTAAGAGAAATATTTTGAGAAATGAGAGAGTTAAGAATAATTATTTTAAAGGTTTAATCATATTTTCCTAATCATTTCAACCTTAAAATAATTTTACCTTGAAGAAATAATTCTTGACAAATATTTCCCATGTGTTATGAACACCTTACAATGTATCCTTCTCATCACATTGTTAGATGCGAGAGTTGCTAAGCAAATGAATAAATAAGTCCATCATAAGATAATTTATTTTATTGATCATTACAAATCATTAAATTGAGAAATTCTCAAAACGTGTTGCTTTGATCATAAATTTTGACATCTATCATCATCGTTCACCCTCAAGATTAAAGACTTGAAAAACATGTATACTTCTAGAGTATACTTATGCTTTTGTACAACTTCTTCAGATGATCACTTTAAAGTGTAAGAACGAGATTAATTTTGCATATGGCCTTGAGTTTTGATGATAACTTTACATGGTATCTTAGAGAATAATTGTGTACTCTAATGGTTTCTATCTAGTGTCTATCTTTTGCTAAATAGGTCCTGACTATGGTTGAAGCCGTGTGACGTTATCAGGTCTTGAACTCAACACGCTGGAAGAGTATCTATGGTGTGTTACAAATATAAGTCAAGATTCTCAAATTCTTCTTATGCAACGGTTTCAAAGAATGTTAGTACAAGAGCTTATAATCGTGAATTTACAAGAAAGCTTTGAAGGCCTTCTACAACTTTGCTTCTATTGTCTCAAGTTCTGAAGATGCTGAAGAAAAGATTCTGCTAAACAAGTTCTGAAGAGCTTGCTGTAATTGGATACACCGATGCTAGCTTCCAGACAGATAAGGATGACTTTAGATCGCAATCTGGTTATGTGTTTTGTTTAAATGGTGGCGATGTGAGCTGGAAAAGTTCAAAGCAAGATATAATTGCTGATTCTACAACCGAGGCTGAGTATATTGCTGCCTCAACTGCAGTAAAGGAAGCTGTTTGGATAGAGAAGTTCATTAGTGAACTTGGCATAGTCCATAGCATTGTGGATCCCATTGATCTCTATTGTGATAACAATGGTGCTATCGCACAAGCTAAGGAGCCTAGATCTCACCAACGATCCAAACACATACTTAGGCGTTATCATCTCATTCGAGAGATAATCGATCGGGGAGATGTGAAAATATACAGAGTACCTACACTTGACAATGTTGCTGACCCATTAACAAAGCCTCTTGCGCAGCTGAAGCATGATGGACATACTAGATCTATGGGTATTAGGGGTATGCCTAATTGGCTCTAGTGCTAGTGGGAGATTGTTGGTGTAAGCCCTAGAGGCCAATACTTTTGGTACTTGTATAGAATTATTTACTAATAATAAAAGGAATTTCTTTATTATGTTTGCTTTCCAAAATAATAAAGTCCCTAGAATGGTTTATTTGTTTAATGAAATGTTAAGTGTGACTTAATCATGAGATCCCATTAAACATAAGACATTATTCTTAAAGTATCCGTAGTCAAGCTTTAATGTGAAGTGGGATAACATTAAAGCATTAAGATTATTATGAAGATAGATTGATGATCACATCTCATGGATCATAGATAAGGAGTTATCAAGTCTTGACATAGGTATGAATATTAGGAGTAATATTTATACTGGATTGACCCGCTATGAGAATACTACATAGAATGTTATGCAAAGTGTCATAAGTTATTCTCATGATGATAATGGTGTATACCACCCTTCGACCTGAAACCACTATGGACCCTAGATGTAGAGTCACGTACTTTATTGCTGATCAAACGTCATCCGTAACTGGATGACTATAAAGACGGTTGATGGGTACTTCACAAAGCATGCTAAGGGACATGAGTGACCTAGATGGAATTTGCTCATCCTGCATAACAGGATAAATGTCTAAGGGCCCAATATTGAACTGGACAAGGGTGACACAGTGTATGCCTTGTGTTCAATATAGACATGAGGGCAAAAGGGTAATTGTACAACACAAATATTATCACGGAAAAGGTTTGGTCAGATCACATGACATTTTCGTGACTTGGGTAACAGTGATGTGTTGCTAGATACCGCTCACTGTTTATTATATTAAATGTGTGATTTAATATAATTGCCAACGTCGCGAAAACCTACAGGGTCACACACATAAGGACAAGTTGATGAGAGATATAATAAATAAGGAACACCGTAAGATACGGTGCACTTAAGTGTAATACGGAAAGTGGTAAGGTACCACGTGGATAAGTAATATATGGTACATCATAAGGTATGATGTCCATAAGCTTAATTGGGCTTTTAGCTTATAGCCTTAATTGGGCTTTTAGCTTGTAGCCCACACGAGTGATTCTATAAATAGATCCCTTGTGATGAAGCAATTTCACTTGATGCAATTTCGTTTTTGATTCTCTCTCTCACTCAAGGTTTCCTTTCGTGATCAGCTAGCACTATGACCGGAAGCGATCTGTTCGTGTGAACTGAATAGAGGCGTTGTTCTTCATCAACGCTCGTGATCACAACATCAAAGGTATGAATCGCCACAAGAGGTAAATATTTCTATCACTGACCATGTTCATTCGTAAGGATCGCTAAAGGAAAATTTTAAATTCCGCTGCGCTTTTGATCGCAATTTTCCTTCATTCTATCTATAGATTTAGGAGTTGGAAAAATTTTCAATTCTTAATTCTTAGATAAATGTTAGTAACGATAATTTCTAATAATAAAAAACTTTGAGACAAAGAATTTCCTTGCTTCATGTGTTCATCTTCTCGGGCTTGATACTTGGAGAGGCTCCATATATCTTTTCCAAAGTATCCCACATTTCCTTGACAAATTTAAGGACACAATTATAAAAAAATTTGGATTTGAAATATATATCTATATTTTTATTTGGTCCGTAGAAAATAAGGTTTTTCCATTTCTTCATCATTAATTTGATGAGTAGGGTAAGCCAGACCATTGATTAAGTTTTTCCCAAGAATCGATATTTTCATATTTGAAGAAAAATTATTTTTGATTTTCCAAACTTTAAAACTATCTTTTTCAAAAAGGTGGTGGACTGTTTAGACAAGAACTTCTGTTGCAAGTCATCTTCCTCTTGAGACGATTAGTCCTTAAACAAAAGTTAGACTCTGATGCCACTTGTTGAACTTTAGACTTCACACACAAGAGGTGGGGGGAGGGTGAGTTGTATGGTTTAGAAAAATGTGGTTTTGAAAACTTTTTAAGATTAAAATCAGTGTTTGAAATATTTTTCTATATCTAAGCAGCAAAAAATAAATATGTATCAAAATAAAATGCGGAATTAAAAGATTTAAGGGAAGAAGAAGAAGACCAAGAATTATCAAGGTTTGGTCATAAAATAAAAAGACCTGATTCTCTCCCCATGAATTAATCTTGAGAGTTTCCACTATGTACTTGGAAGCTTTTAGTAGGAAAGACTCACGAATTCCTTTATGAAAGGAATTGTTAGTTGAATTACAACTATTAAATACAAGACGAAAGATATTAATATTTGTGTCTTCTCCATTGAAATTGTTGAGAATGAAGTGGCCAAGCTTCCTTTCTAACTCTAAATTGAAGTGATTAATCTTCTCTCTATGAACAGAAACCTTATAGAGGTTATTCTCCAAGTTCCACAAAATAACTGAGCTAAATTTATTTAACATGTAAACCAATAACCTCTTGAGATTTTAACAGGTTGATCTTCTAACTTATGATTTTAAATATGGTAACCATAAACAAATGCCAAGTTCATCAATATTGATGATATTCAATCTATAAACAAACAAGGATAACTAATAGCTAAGGAAAGTTCATCAATATTTATGATCTTCAACCTAAATAAACATGGGAACTGATCATACAATCCTCAACCAAAGCTTTTAACGGATTTAGCTTCTGAACCACATATAAAAAATATCACTAATTGGATAGTATTCATCCAAAGGTTTATAATATAAATACCTTGGTGAGTTTAAAGTTTCTACCCTTCAAGAATTACATGAACACCTCACTCGCAAAAGATCATTCCTCATAAAAGCATTTGGCTATAAGAACTAGTGAGAGAAAGGGAGAAAAATAATTAGAGAGAGAGTGTGAGTGTTAATACATAAATCAAATTCTGAATAAAATGAAACGAGGAATAAGACCTCTATTTATAGGCTTGATATTCCCCAAAATAAATAATAACATTAAAGAAAAAATGTTCGTTACTAATTGACTAATCCAATCGACTAACTCATTTAAAATATAACAGCCATGAGTTCCAAAATAGGAAAGACGTGATATATATTCGTTACAAAGGATCAAAGGGTTCAAATTTTCTTGTTTCTCAAGAGTTCTCTATTCTAATCGATTGGCCTTATGTGTTAACCTATTAGATTCAGTCAAAAAATATTTTCTGGCTTTTTGAATGCTCCCATCCTTTTCTATTCAACTTCCATATACTTATCAAAGCTTTATTCTTTTCAAAAACATTTTATAAAAAGGTTTTGTGTGTGTGTGATTGTGTGTGTGTGTGTGTGTGTGTGTGCTTGTGTGTGTGTGTGTGCTTATAATCATATACTTCAATAAAGAAAGAACTTTTGCTTTTACATAGTTTCACTCACTTACTAAATTAGGAGATTAACTGCTCTAAGCCTTGTCTGATAGATTCCTTTTTGTTGACACTTTATTTATATTTCTTTTGAGGATTTTTATGTAATCTATTTGTTTGTCTTCGTCTTAAACTGTTTTGATCCTTATCAATCAAACTTTATGGCTTGCATGTTTAATTGATTAAGTACATTTGTTGACTTTCTCAATGGCTGCATCTTTATTATACTTAATGTCACATGTTCTGATCTTTATAGTTATCATCATGTTGCATCTTTATCATGTTGAATATCTATTATGCTCTTTATAGTTGTCATCATGAAAAGATGATATATTGGTTTGAAGGTTTTCCTAAAGACACATGTAAAACAAGGTGCCACAGAAATAAGATCTACAAGATACATAAACCATATATTGGGTTGATACAAGAAAGCACACTTGAAAAAGAACCACTCAAAATAAATTAATCTCTTTCTAGACTTGAATGGAAGAAGGATATAAACTCAAAATTCAAGGCATTGATATAAAACCAAACATGGATTAAGTATAGTACAAAATCAAGATCAAGACACCATTATTGATTCAAAATGGATGTTGAAAACAAATACAAGGCATATGAATCAATTGAAAGAAGAATGGCCAAAGTTGCATGTCCTTAATACATCCAGGGGGAGAACCTCTATATGGGTTTGATGCTTTTCTTGTCGCTTTCATTTTTTTATTATTGTTTATTGATTATCATTCATGATTTCACATCTCTAAATCAAGTTTGAATTGATTTTTTTACCATACATAATTCAATTGTTTGTGTTTGTGTTTGAGTTTGATTATGATTCATTATTTAATTGGTTGAGTTATTGGAACAATAACCATATGTGTTATTGGTTCAAGTTAGGTTGAAAGGTAAATCTCAAAGTATTTTGAAAATCATGAAAATTGAGATTTTTTTTATGCATGACTCGAATCATGTACATATCCTGACTCGAATAAAATTGAACAGAGGAAAATTGAAGTCTTTCAACATTTTGACTCGAATCATAATTTTAACTTGATTCGAATCAGGAAGCTCCATGAATCGAATCACAAGTTACATTTCATTCAAATATGGTTAGCCTCTACCTCATTTTATTCAAATCACACTTTATATCTGACTCAAATCACACTTTATACCTGACTCAGATCATACTAAATTTTCACATTTTTCTGTTTGGTTCTGTCCAAATTGATTAGAATGACACTTTATACCAGACTCGAATCATGAACCTTCATGATTCAAATGAGTGATATAAGGTGACTCAGGTCACACGAAAAATGGTTCAATCTCTTTATGAGATCTTGTTTCACTCTACTTGCTCATTTGAATCAAATCATGAAATGATCTTGACTCGAATCTAACTAACTTTTTCCATCGATTTTTGTGATTAATGTCAATCACATACAAATTCATTTTGTCATCTTATTTTAAAAAAAAAATAATCTTAATCTACATTGTGATTTTGTGAAACCAACACCCTCTCATTTTTTTAAAACTAAAAAACTCTTGGAAATACAATGCATTTCATCTTTAACATCTAGTTTGATTTCAGATCTTGATATGGAGATTTGTAATTATTGAGGGAGACGTGTCTTGAAACTAACCATTCTTGTAGATTTTGGTAAAGATTTAAAGGAAGCTTTCAATATTGAGGTTGTTGTCATTGGCAGTGAAAAGAAGGAGATTCTTCTCTCCAGCTAACTTTTGTACTGACTATGTGGAAGGCTACAAACAAGGTGGAGTTCTTCTAAATATTTTGATGAATCATCACAT